>CM040239.1:203481151-203578673 GCA_022545495.1 Chrysanthemum lavandulifolium
CAAGAGAAACCATCGGTGGAAACAATCATTCTACTGAAAGTGATCCTGTTTCTCCTATCATCTCCAAATCTCTGAAGGACATCTGCTTCTTACTCCTATTTCTACTAGAGAGTCAACAGACTTTGGAGAACCTTATACACGTTTTCCAAGACCTTATGATCTTGGGGGGGAATTCTCACGAATTTTATCATGTAACTATACCACCCAATTCCCCATTTTGGCCAATTTTTTTTGGAGTAAGTGTTTTGCACTTACTCGATTTTATGGTTATCGATCCGCCATGTCTAATAAACAAAAGGATTGGCTAATCCAAGAGCAAACGGCTCTTGGTAAAGATATCTCAAATCCGTTGACGAGCTTGCAATTTGCCCAAAATTGTATGGTATTCAAACCACCATATCTTTAATTAGTGAAGAGTTGGCTAGCCCGCAAGTTTATGGCTTGTGGTAAAGGCGATTGGAAAACCATAATTGTAATCGACTCACCAAAGATATTTTATCTAAGAGTTGGCTAGTCCAGAGCAACGGCTTTTGGTAAAGAAAATCAAATCCGTTTCTGACTTATGATTTGCTCAAAATCATTTGGTTACCATTGTACCAAGGTTCTTACTTGAACTAAAACAATTGGCTACTCTAGAAGTAATGGCTTTTGGTAAAGAGATTCAAATCCATTAAGTTTTTCTCAAAAGATTGCTAGGGACTAGCAATAGTTTAGTGTGGGGATTTGATATGTGTCTAAAACACATATATTTTACCTTGTTTAAACCCACAAAAGGATCAAAAGCACACAAATGACCATAAAATGTTACAAATATCATTGAAATGTGTTTTATGCAAAAGATTGAAAAGATTGAAAAACTATAAAATTTGCATAAATGGCAAGTCTAGTCCTCGAGTTTCAAAAGTGACATATTTGGTCCACGAAAGTTTAAATTTTGGAAAATAAATTCGGTCCTTACGCTATTGAAACTTGGCATGTTAAGTCCCTTGGGAAAATTTTGAAAAGTAACATCACATGTCCACGGACTTTGCAAAGAATTACAAAAATGGTCCTTGTGTATTAAATCCTACAACCAAAACGGAACCTTATTTACCCCAAGCCCAAAAACAATAAAACCTCAACATACCATAACTAGCCCTTGTTTTCCTCCTTTCCTCCAATACCACCATCTCCTTCACCCACTCCTCTCGCAAAACCACCCACGCTCCAACCTCCATCATCATCACCCTCACCTTAGCCCTTCCACTCACCTAACAAAACAAGAAGCATTAATTGCTTTTTCCTTACAAGTCATCGTGTCCAATTGGCAAGAGTATTTTGGCGCCAAAAATCCATCAACGTAAATGAAGTCCACTCATCCAATGGCTCACATTATTGATGGAAATGTTCGGAAGCTAGTGGGAACTCAAATGACTATAAATATCAGAGGAGAGGCAAAGAGAAGACCACCTTTTGGATTAGCCTAGGTCACGTAGTTAATTTAGTTTACTGCTTTCTTTAATTTCAAGTCATTTAATTGCTTTCAATGTTGTATTCTTATCAAAGTAGTGTAATGGAACATCCTTTTCAGTTTAATTTCAAGTATCATTTCGGTTTCAAGTTCTTGCTTAAATTCCTTTAATTTTCAAGTCACTTTAATTTCTTGTTATGTAGTTGTTTAATGGACTCTTTAAGCTCACATAAGCTCGACAAAGCTTTAAAGCTTTTAGAGATCTTAAAACAAGTTTGGTCTTTAAAATTGAAAACTCTAAAAATCAAGAAAACAATGAAAATCCAAAATAATGAAGTGTTCTTGGTGAAACCGCATGGAGCAAGGTTAATTGTGGATTGCCTTTGGTTTAGAAGCTTTGTGGAAAGCCTTAGGATGTGTTACGTGGTCATGGTTCTCGGTTTCAACTTGGATGGGTTGTAAGCCTCTTTTACTATTTTTGCATTTCTTAGTTCTAGTCTCTTAAATGCTTTAATTTTCATGTTTCGTATTTCTTTCTTCGCTTGTTAATGATGTTATAGCTTAATCTTAAGTTGGTATGTTTTGGATTGTATTGTGGTTTGATATTGCATTTTGACTGTCAATATGTTAGTTTTTGACAATCCTAGGTTTGAACATTTGTGACTACTTGTTTATGTTTAAAAGGGTCTGATTTGACACATTGTGACCCCTGGATTTGATGAAATTGGTTTACATAATCTTATGCTTTGAAAACCTCATAACAGTCCATTTAAGGATTGTTTGGATCTAATAGTGAATCTGTGTTTAGGGTAGTGTTTGTGGTTGTGCTTGTTTGATGCACTCCTCATACGGCCTATTTACCTCAGAGAAACCTTAATCAAGTGGTGTAGCATGGTAGAAAGTCAATTTGACACTTGACAATCTCATTATGAGCAATTGTGAGATTGTTAGAACTCATAATCTTGCATACTTGTTTAAATCTTGTTTATCTTTGTTAATTTCATGTTTTTATTGCTTAATATAACATATTTAATCAAGAGTTTAAGTTTTAAATTCAGTTTAGTTAACTTTTAGTTTTTAGTTAAAAGTCAAATTTTCCTTTTGTCATTTTGAATAAACTAGATAATTTTCTAGGCTTTAATATTGAATTTCATAATCTGTGCTTTTAGGATGTTTTAGTTTTGTTGCTAATCTTGCTCATTCTATTTTTGTTAATTTTATAGGTCATGTTTAATAGCTTATTTATGTGCTTATTTTGTGCTTTTCACTTATGTTATAAGTTTATTTTGATTTTCTCAAGTTCATTTGAACTGCTAAAGTTCATTTATATTTTCTTGATTCGTTTTAAGATATTGTGATTCTTCCGAATGTTATTTTGAATTCTACAATAATTGTATTGTATTCTGCTAATTCATTTTTAAGATTTTAGATTCTGCTGATTCATTTATTTTGATTCTGCTGAATTTATTTGGATTCTGCTGAAGCTTATTTCTATTCTGCTGATTTGTTTTTAAGTTTTAGGTTTTAAACATTAATCAATTTTAAATATAGAATTAAAATGACTTCAAAGTCTTTATTAGATTTAATTTCCTTAGTGTAAATTCACTCATATTCCTTTTTCTCGTCTAAATCACCCGATCACAAACCCGTGTTTTGAGTTCCATCACAACCTCGTTGGGATGAGCGACCCAGTTTGATTTCTTCCGCAATACTTGAACACACACTATACTACATTTGATTAGGCGCCCTCAAAAGGCGGATGTCAAATTAGCGCCACCGCCGGGAGGTTGTGTGTGAATTCTCAATATGGTTTGCGATTAGTGATCCCGGATATTCACCCATTGTATATTTACCACCCTTGTTCATATTTTCTTATTATTATCATATAAAAACAAAGCGATTCCAAAACATTTTACAATCAGTTTTCAAAAAAAAAAAAAAAAAAAAAAAAAATCAAAATAATGGCCGTAATATTTCCCTTTTACGTTCTAAGTTTCGGCATAACGGTAGACTTTGAATATTGAGGCAATATTCATTTCTAGTGTGGGGGAATTCTCACTAATTTTATCATGTAATTATACCACCCAATTCCCCATTTTTGGCCAAAATTTTTTTTTTTGGAGTAAGTGTTTTGCACTTACTCAAATTTTATAGTTATCGATCCGCCATGTCTAATAAACAAAAGGATTGGCTAATCCAGAGCAAAGCGGCTCTTGGTAAAGATATCTCAAATCCGTTGACGACTTGCAATTTGCCCAAAATTGTATGGTATTCACCACCATATCGTTAATTAGTGAAGAGTTGGCTAGCCCGCAAGTTTATGGCTTGTGGTAAAGGCGCTTGAAAACCATAATTGGTAATCGACTCACCAAAGATATTTTATCTAAGAGTTGGCTAGTCCAGAGCAAACGGCTTTTGGTAAAGACAAATCAAATCCGTTCACAACTTATGATTTGCTCAAAATCATTTGGTTACCATTGTACCAAGGTTCTTACTTGAACTAAAACAATTGGCTACTAGAAGTAATGGCTTTTGGTAAAGAGATTCAAATCCATGATATGTGTCTAAAAACACATATATTTTACCTTGTTTAAACCTACAAAAGGATCAAAAGCACACAAATGACCATAAAATGTTACAAATATCATTGAAATGTGTTTTATGCAAAAGATTAAAAGATTGAAAACTATAAAATTTGCATAAATGGCAAGTCTAGTCCTCGAGTTTCAAAAAGTGACATATTTGGTCCCCGAAAGTTTAAATTTTGGAAAATAAATTGGTCCTTACGCTATTGAAACTTGGCATGTTAAGTCCCTTGGGCAAATTTTGAAAAGTAACATAACATGTCCCTGGACTTTGCAGCAATTACAAAAATGGTCCTTGTGTATTAAATCCTACAACCAAAACCGGACCTTATTTACCCCAAGCCCAAAAACAATAAAACCCCAACATACCATAACCAGCCCCTTGTTTTCCCTCCTTTCCACCAATACCACCATCTCCTTCACCCACTCCTCTGCAAAACCACCCACGCTCCAACCTCCATCATCATCACCCCTCACCTTAGCCCTTCCACCTCACCTAACAAAACAAGAAGCATTAATTTCTTCTTTTTCCTTACAAGTCATCAGGTCCAATTGGCAAGAGTATTTTGGCGCCAAAAATCCATCAACGGCTGAAATGAAGTCCACTCATCCAATGGCTCACATTATTGATGGGAAATGTTCAGGAAGCTAGTGGGAACTCAAATGACTATAAATATCAGAGGAGAGGCAAAGAGAAGACCACCTTTGGATTAGCCTAGGTTTCGTAGTTAATTTAGTTTACTGCTTTCTTTAATTTCAAGTCATTTAATTGCTTTCAATGTTGTATTCTTATCAAAGTAGTGTAATGGAACATCCTTTTCGCTTTAATTTCAAGTATCATTTGGTTTCAAGTTCTTGCTTAAATTCCTTTAATTTTCAAGTCACTTTAATTTCTTGTTATGTAGTTGTTTAATGGACTCTTTAAGCTCACATAAGCTCGACAAAGCTTTAAGGCTTTTAGAGACTTTAAACAAGTTTGGTCTTTAAAATTCAGAAAACTCTAAAAAAATCAAGAAAACAATGAAAATCCAAAAATAATGAAGTGTTCTTGGTGAAACTGCATGGAGCAAGGTTAATTGTGGATTTACTTTGGTTTAGAAGCTTTGTGGAAAGCCTTAGGATGTGTTACGTGGTCATGGTTCTCGTTTCAACTTGGATGCGGTTGTAAGCCTCTTTTACCATTTTTGCATTTCTTAGTTCTAGTCTCTTAAATGCTTTAATTTTCATGTTTCGTATTTTTTCTTTGTTTGTTAATGATGTTATAGCTTAATCTTAAGTTGGTATGTTTTGGATTGTATTGTGGTTTGATATTGCATTTTGACATCAATATGTTAGTTCTTGACAATCCTAGGTTTGAACATTTGTGACTACTTGTTTATGCTTAAAAGGGTCTGATTTGACACATTGTGACCCCTGGATTTGATGAAATTGGTTTACATAATCTTATGCTTTGAAAACCTCATAACAATCCATTTAAGGATTGTTTGGATCTAATAGTGAATCTGTGTTTAGGGTTGTGTTTGTGGTTGCGCTTGTTTGATGCACTCCTCATACGGCCTATTTACCTCAGTGAAACCTTAATCAAGTGGTGTAGCATGGTAGAAAGTCAATTTGACACTTGACAATCTCATTATGAGCACTGTGAGATTGTTAGAACTCATAATCTTGCATACTTGTTTAAATCTTATTTATCTTTGTTAATTTCATGTTTTTATTGCTTAATATAACATATTTAATCAGTAGTTTAAGTTTTAAATTCAGTTTAGTTAACTTTTAGTTTTTAGTTAAAAGTCAAATTTTCCTTTTGTCATTTTGAATAAACTAGATAATTTTCTCTAGGCTTTAATATTGAATTTCATAACTGTGCTTTTAGGATGTTTTAGTTTTGTTGCTAATCTTGCTCATTCTATTTTTGTTAATTTTATAGGTCATGTTTAATAGCTTATTTATGTGCTTATTTTGTGCTTTTAAATTATGTTATAAGTTTATTTTGGATTTTCTTGAAGTTCATTTTAGATTCTGTGATTCATTTATTTTGATTCGTTGAATTTATTTGGATTCTGTGAAGCTTATTTCTATCCTTGATTTGTTTTTAAGTTTTAGGTTTTAAACGTTAATCAATTTTAAATATAGAATTAAAATGACTTCAAAGTCTTTATTAGATTTAATTTCCTTAGTGTAAACTCACTCATATTCCTTTTTGTCCAAATCACCGATCACAAACCCGTGTTTAAGTTCCATCACACCTCGTTGGGAAGAACGACCCGTGTTTGCGCTTCTTCTCGCAATACTTTGGAACACACACTATACTACATTTGATTAGACGCCCCTCAAAAAGGCGGATGTCAAATTGGCGCCGATGCCGGGGAAGTTGTGTGCGAATTCTCAATATGGTTTGCAGATTAGTGATCCTGGATATTCACCCATTGTATATTTACCACCCTTGTTCATATTTTCTTATTATTATCATATAAAAACAAAACGATTCCCGAAAACATTTTACAATCATTTTTCAAAAAAAAAAAAAAAAAAAAAATTCAAAATAATGGCGTAATATTTCCTTTTACGTTCTAAGTTTCGCATAACAACAGGTACTTTGAATATTGAGGACAATATTCATTTCTAGTGTGGGGAATTCTCACTAATTTTATCATGTAATTATACCACCCAATTCCCCATTTTGGCCAAAATGTTTTTGGAGTAAGTGTTTTGCACTTACTCGACTTCTGATTATCGATCCGCCATGTCTAATAAACAAAAGGATTGGCTAATCCAGGAGCAAACGGCTCTTGGTAAAGATATCTCAAATCCGTTGACGACTTGCAATTTGCCCAAAATTGTATGGTGTTATTTCACCATATCTTTAATTAGTGAAGAGTTGGCTAGCCCTGCAAGTTTATGGCTTGTGGTAAAGGCAGTTGGAAAACCATAATTGGTAATCGACTCACCAAAGATATTTTATCTAAGAGTTGGCTAGTCCAGGAGCAAAAGGCTTTTGGTAAAGACAAATCAAATCCGTTTACAGCTTATGATTTGCTCAAAATCATTTGGTTACCATTGTACCAAGGTTCTTACTTGAACTAAAACAATTGGCTACTCCAGAAGTAATGGATTTTGGTAAAGAGACTTAAATCCATTAAAGTTTTCACAAAAGATTGCTAGGGACTAGCAATAGTTTAGTGTGGGGGATTTGATATGTGTCTAAAAACACATATATTTTACCTTGTTTAAACCCACAAAAGGATCAAAAGCACACAAATGTCCATAAAATGTTACAAATATCATTGAAATGTGTTTTATGCAAAAGATTGAAAAGATTGAAAAACTATAAAATTTGCATAAATGGCAAGTCTAGTCCTCGAGTTTCAAAAAGTGACATATTTGGTCCCCGAAAGTTTAAATTTTGGAAAATAAATTCGGTCCTTACGCTATTGAAACTTGGCATGTTAAGTCCCTTGAGCAAATTTTGAAAAGAAACATAACATGTCCTCGGACTTTGCAAAGAATTACAAAATGGTCCTGTGTATTAAATCCTACAACCAAAACGGACCTTATTTACCCCAAGCCCAAAAACAATAAAACCCCAACATACCATAACCACCCTTGTTTTCCTCCTTTCCACCAATACCACCATCTCCTTCACCCACTCCTCTGCAGAAACCACCCACGCTCCAACCTCCATCATCATCACCCTCACCTTAGCCCTTCCACTCACCTAACAAAACAAGAAGCATTAATTTCTTCTTTTCCTTACAAGTCATCAGTCCAATTGGCAAGAGTATTTTGGCGCCAAAATCCATCAACGGTGAAATGAAGTCCACTCATCCAATGGCTCACATTATTGATGGAAATGTTCAGGAAGCTAGTGGGAACTCAAATGACTATAAATATCAGAGGAGAGGCAAAGAGAAGACCACCTTTGGATTAGCCTAGGTTTCGTAGTTAATTTAGTTTACTGCTTTCTTTAATTTCAAGTCATTTAATTGCTTTCAATGTTGTATTCTTATCAAAGTAGTGTAATGGAACATCCTTTTCAGTTTAATTTCAAGTATCATTTCGGTTTCAAGTTCTTGCTTAAATTCCTTTAATTTTCAAGTCACTTTAATTTCTTGTTATGTAGTTGTTTAATGGACTCTTTAAGCTCACATAAGCTCCTGACAAAGCTTTAAGGCTTTTAGAGACTTTAAACAAGTTTGGTCTTTAAAATTCAGAAAACTCTAAAAAAATCAAGAAAAACAATGAAAATCCAAAAATAATGAAGTGTTCTTGGTGAAACTGCATGGAGCAAGGTTAATTGTGGATTTCCTTTGGTTTAGAAGCTTTGTGGAAAGCCTTAGGATGTGTTCGTGGTCATGGTTCTCGCTTCAACTTGGATGCAGTTGTAAGCCTCTTTTACCATTTTTGCATTTCTTAGTTCTAGTCTCTTAAATGCTTTAATTTTCATGTTTCATATTTCTTTCTTTGTTTGTTAATGATGTTATAGCTTAATCTTAAGTTGGTATGTTTTGGATTGTATTGTGGTTTGATATTGCATTTTGACTGTCAATATGTTAGTTCTTGACAATCCTAGGTTTGAACATTTGTGACTACTTGTTTATGCTTAAAAGGGTCTGATTTGACACATTGTGACCCCTGGATTTGATGAAATTGGTTTACATAATCTTATGCTTTGAAAACCTCATAACAATCCATTTAAGGATTGTTTGGATCTAATAGTGAATCTGTGTTTAGGGTTGTGTTTGTGGTTGCGCTTGTTTGATGCACTCTCATACGGCCTATTTACCTCAAAGGAAACCTTAATCAAGTGGTGTAGCATGGTAGAAAGTCAATTTGACACTTGACAATCTCATTATGAGCACCGTGAGATTGTTAGAACTCATAATCTTGCATACTTGTTTAAATCTTATTTATCTTTGTTAATTTCATGTTTTTATTGCTTAATATAACATATTTAATCGAGAGTTTAAGTTTTAAATTCAGTTTAGTTAACTTTTAGTTTTTAGTTAAAAGTCAAATTTTCCTTTTGTCATTTTGAATAAACTAGATAATTTTCTCTAGGCTTTAATATTGAATTTCATAACTGTGCTTTTAGGATGTTTTAGTTTTGTTGCTAATCTTGCTCATTCTATTTTTGTTAATTTTTATAGGTCATGTTTAATAGCTTATTTATGTGCTTATTTTGTGCTTTTCAGCTTATGTTATAAGTTTATTTTGGATTTTGTTGAAGTTCATTTTAGATTCATGATTCATTTATTTTGATTCTGTTGAATTTATTTGGATTCTCTGAAGCTTATTTCTATCCTCACGATTTGTTTTTAAGTTTTAGGTTTTAAACGTTAATCAATTTTAAATATAGAATTAAAATGACTTCAAAGTCTTTATTAGATTTAATTTCCTTAGTGTAAACTCACTCATATTCCTTTTTTTGTCCAAATCACCCGATCACAAACCCGTGTTTTAAGTTCCATCACAGCCTCGTTGGGAAGAACGACCCAGGTTTGCAGTTTCTTCTGCAATACTTTGGAACACACACTATACTACATTTGATTAGACGCCCCTCAAAAAGGCGGATGTCAAATTGGCGCCGCTGCCGGGGAAGTTGTGTGCGAATTCTCAATATGGTTTGCAGATTAGTGATCCTGGATATTCACCCATTGTATATTTACCACCCTTGTTCATATTTTCTTATTATTATCATATAAAACAAAACGATTCCGAAAACATTTTACAATCATTTTTCAAAAAAAAAAAAAAAAAAAATTCAAAATAATGGCCGTAATATTTCCCTTTTCGTTTCTAAGTTTCGGCATAACAGTAGGTACTTTGAATATTGAGGACAATATTCATTTCTAGTGTGGGGGAATTCTACGAATTTTATCATGTAATTATACCACCCAATTCCCCATTTTGGCCAAAATGTTTTTGGAGTAAGTGTTTTGCACTTACTCACTTTTACGATTATCGATCCGCCATGTCTAATAAACAAAAGGATTGGCTAATCCAGAGCAAACGGCTCTTGGTAAAGATATCTCAAATCCGTTGACGGCTTGCAATTTGCCCAAAATTGTATGGTGTTCATTCACCATATCTTTAATTAGTGAAGAGTTGGCTAGCCCGCAAGTTTATGGCTTGTGGTAAAGGCGCTGGAAAACCGTAATTGGTAATCGACTCACCAAAGATATTTTATCTAAGAGTTGGCTAGTCCAGAGCAAACGGCTTTTGGTAAAGACAAATCAAATCCATTTCTGACTTATGATTTGCTCAAAATCATTTGGTTACCATTGTACCAAGGTTCTTACTTGAACTAAAACAATTGGCTACTCGTAAGTAATGGATTTTGGTAAAGAGACTTAAATCCATTAAAGTTTTCACAAAAGATTGCTAGGGACTAGCAATAGTTTAGTGTGGGGGATTTGATATGTGTCTAAAAACACATATATTTTACCTTGTTTAAACCCACAAAAAGGATCAAAAGCACACAAATGTCCATAAAAATGTTACAAATATCATTGAAATGTGTTTTTATGCAAAAAGATTGAAAAAGATTGAAAAAACTATAAAATTTGCATAAATGGCAAGTCTAGTCCCTCGAGTTTCAAAAAGTGACATATTTGGTCCCTGAAAGTTTAAATTTTGGAAAATAAATTCTGGTCCTTACGCTATTGAAACTTGGCATGTTAAGTCCCTGGCAAATTTTGAAAAGTAACATAACATGTCCACGGACTTTGCAAAGAATTACAAAATGGTCCTTGTGTATTAAATCCTACAACCAAAACCGGACCTTATTTACCCCAAGCCCAAAAACAATAAAACCCCAACATACCATAACCAGCCCCTTGTTTTCCCTCCTTCCCTCCAATACCACCATCTCCTTCACCCACTCCTCTGCAAAACCACCCACTCTCCAACCTCCATCATCATCACCCCTCACCTTAGCCCTTCCACCTCACCTAACAAAACAAGAAGCATTAATTGCTTCTTTTTCCTTATAAGTCATCAGGTCCAATTGGCAAGAGTATTTTGGCGCCAAAGATCCATCAACGGCTGAAATGAAGTCCACCCATCCAATGGCTCACATTATTGATGGGAAATGTTCAGGAAGCTAGTGGAACTCAAATGACTATAAATATCGAGGAGAGGCAAAGAGAAGACCACCTTTGGATTAGCCTAGGTCACGTAGTTAATTTAGTTTTTGCTTTCTTTAATTTCAAGTCATTTAATTGCTTTCAATGTTGTATTCTTATCAAAGTAGTGTAATGGAACATCCTTTTCAGTTTAATTTCAAGTATCATTTCGGTTTCAAGTTCTTGCTTAAATTCCTTTAATTTTCAACTCACTTTAATTTATTGTTATGTAGTTGTTTAATGGACTCTTTAAGCTCACATAAGCTCCTGACAAAGCTTTAAGGCTTTTAGAGACCTTAAAACAAGTTTGGTCTTTAAAATTCAGAAAACTCTAAAAAATCAAGAAAAACAATGAAAATCCAAAAATAATGAAGTGTTCTTGGTGAAACTGCATGGAGCAAGGTTAATTGTGGATTGCCTTTGGTTTAGAAGCTTTGTGGAAAGCCTTAGGATGTGTTCTGTGGCCATGGTTCTCAGTTTCAACTTGGATGCAGTTGTAAGCCTCTTTTTACCATTTTTTGCATTTCTTAGTTCTAGTCTCTTAAATGCTTTAATTTTCATGTTTCTGTATTTCTTTGCTGTTTGTTAATGATGTTATAGCTTAATCTTAAGTTGGTATGTTTTGGATTGTATTGTGGTTTGATATTGCATTTTGACTGTCAATATGTTAGTTCTTGACAATCCTAGGTTTGAACATTTGTGACTACTTGTTTATGCTTAAAAGGGTCTGATTTGACACATTGTGACCCCTGGATTTGATGAAATTGGTTTACATAATCTTATGCTTTGAAAACCTCATAACAATCCATTTAAGGATTGTTTGGATCTAATAGTGAATTTGTGTTTAGGGTTGTGTTTGTGGTTGCGCTTGTTTGATGCACTCCTCATACGGCCTATTTACCTCAGTGAAACCTTAATCAAGTGGTGTAGCATGGTAGAAAGTCAATTTGACACTTGACAATCTCATTATGAGCACTGTGAGATTGTTAGAACTCATAATCTTGCATACTTGTTTAAATCTTGTTTATCTTTGTTAATTTCATGTTTTTATTTCTTAATATAACATATTTAATCAGTAGTTTAAGTTTTAAATTCAGTTTAGTTAACTTTTTAGTTTTTAGTTAAAGTCAAATTTTCCTTTTGTCATTTTGAATAAACTAGATAATTTTCTCTAGGCTTTAATATTGAATTTCATAATATGTGCTTTTAGGATCTTTTAGTTTTGTTGCTAATCTTGCTCATTCTATTTTTGTTAATTTTTATAGGTCATGTTTAATAGCTTATTTATGTGCTTATTTTGTGCTTTTCAGCTTATGTTATAAGTTTATTTTGGATTTTGCTGAAGTTCATTTTAGATTCTGCTGATTCATTTATTTTGATTCTGTTGAATTTATTTGGATTCTGCTGAAGCTTATTTCTATCCTGTTGATTTGTTTTTAAGTTTTAGGTTTTAAACGTTAATCAATTTTAAATATAGAATTAAAATGACTTCAAAGTCTTTATTAGATTTAATTTCCTTAGTGTAAACTCACTCATATTTCTTTTTTTGTCCAAATCACCCGATCACAAACCCGTGTTTTGAGTTCCATCACAACCTCGTTGGGAAGAACGACCCAGGTTTGCAGTTTCTTCTGCAATACTTTGGAACACACACTATACTACATTTGATTAGACGCCCCTCAAAAAGGCGGATGTCACCTAGTTGTTAATTATTGATTGTCGTATCTTATTGAATTGGTTGTCTCGCGTTAGGAGTAGGAAATTTGGATATAATCTTATATTTTTTAGCATGTAAATCCGACTAAACGCATTATACCCTAGAGTTCACTGGTGGTTTTTATTCGTTGTATTTATTGCGTGAATTACGGCTATAGATCTTAGGAGATTCTAGGGAGATGACTAAATTGTCACTTGTTGATTTTAGTGTTGGGATATGAAAGTGTCAAGATTGAAGATTGCTGAGTGTTATGGAAGGATAAATCATAACTTCTGTAAACTATAAAGTACTAGAAAAGTCAAAGAGTCAAAATCGCTTAAAGATAAAGTCAAAGTCTCGCATCTTGGAAAAGTCAAAGTCTTGCAAGATCAAAGAACTGTATTATTCGTTTATAGAAAGTCTTGTAATTCTAGAATATTCTATGTTAGATTACTTGACGACAAGGATACATATTGTAAACCGACTAGGGTATCCTTGAGCCTATAAAAGGACCCCTAGATTGGCATAAGATGTATGTGATTTTATTAGAGTTTTAAAGAGAAGTTCGATATTATTAGAGTTGTTAAAGATCCGCATAATAAGCGAGTTAGAGTTATTAATAAAATCATTCATAGTTAAAGTTATTCTTCTTAGCTTTGTTAAGTAAATTCCGCATACTTAATAGAGTTTGCTCGGTGTTTCTCTGTTAATAACTTAGGATTTATCCGAGGTTATTAAACCTTAACAAGCTATTTAAGTTAGTTTGGTTAGAGTACATCGATCCAACAAGTGGTATCGAGCTTGTGTGGAAACTCGACTAAGAAGAAACCCTAAAACCTACAATGAACCTAAAGATGTCGACCGATTCTGTTCCATCACCTTCCATCACCTCGATGAGGATTCACGTAATCAAGAAGGCGAATACGATCTATGGTGTATGAAGATGAGGTAGTATATTGCCATTACTGCACCATTCTCTATGGAATGTAATTGTCAATGGCAATGAAGTAGTTCCAGAACTAGAGATGTTCTGGACAACCCAAAGCACCTAAGGCGGTCTTACCAAGAAGAACCTTAAGGAATCAAGAGAAGGCTCTAAATATTCTCTTGTGCGCCATTCCGATGGTCATCTTCTCAAGTTTCATGATGCTAAAGATGCTAAGCGACTGGGCTGCTCTCAAGACCAGATTTGGAGGAATGAAGCTTCTAAGAAGATGCATGTAAATCTGTTGAAGCAACAGTTTGAAACTTTCATCACAGGTGAAAGAGAGAGTCTTGATGTTGCATATGATAGATTTCAAAATCTCCTCAATATGTTGGAGTTATACCAAGTAGAAGTATCGGTTGAAGATGGTAATTTGAAGTTTCTAAGAAGTTTGCCATCCACATGGCATGTAATTGCTACTATGATTCGAGGACAACCAGTGCTTAGATGTCATGGACTTTGATGATCTCTACAATCATCCGAAGGTCTATGAGCATGAGATGAATGGTCAAACAAGTTCTAAATCTCACAAGATTGCTTTTCTATCATCCGAAAAGAGGGCGATACTTCACTAAAAGTATTGCTTCTCCAACTCAAAATCTTGTGACTCAATCTTGTCTCGTATCTCGCTCCCACCTATGCTCAAGAAACCCCACCACCTACTACTATGCATTCGGATGAAGTTGTGTGCTCCTTCTTTGCTCAACAAGCTAGTTTACCCGTAGTCTATGAAGAAGATCTCTCCTAGATTGATGAGGATGCTTTAGAAGAGATTGATATCGGTGGCAAGTTGCTTTGATCACCGCAAGGATCAAGAAGTACATGAAGAAAGCGGAAAGAGCATTGATTTCAAACCAAAACAGGGATAACTTTTGACAAATCCAAAATTGAATGCTTCAATTGTCAAAAGACTTGTCACTTTGCAAGGAGTGCAGGTTTGCTAAGTATCAAGCAAACAGGATGACCGAGAAACCAAAGTGGAGCTAAAAGAAATTCCATTCTATGAAACAAAGGCTTTGGTTGCTCAAGAGAATTTGTCGAAGTTGGTGGAGTGAAGAGTTTGATGATGAACCAAGACTTATTGTATGGTAGCGATGGAAGAAGCGTTGAAGATTCGTGGAAGACTTGATTGGAGCATTGTTTTTGATAAGGAAGTTGATCATCTTTGCTTTGGAATGGAGATGGGTATGGAGGATTTGATTGGAGCTTGGAGTGTGAAGATGATCATGTTCTACTTGCAATGGTAGCTACTTCACCAAGTTCACCCCTATCTACGAGGTATGCTCAAATTGTCATGATTTCTATCAAAAACTACTAAATAATTATGTGTTTGAAAGAGATAATTGTATTAAGGCTAGGTGCGAGGTAGTGGTTATCAAATAACTTTAGAGTCTATGGAAGCCAAAATTATAACACATGAAAATAATGAAATGGCTTAATGAAAAGTATGAACAACAGGATTACCAGTTAAAACTTAGTGAATGGAAACTAAACTGTAAAATTGCGAAATTGAGAAACTAACTAAGAGAGAGATGATTTGTTAGCAAAGTTTGATGCCTGGAAAGAATCAGTGCATCACATGTTACTTATGTTCAAAACAAAGAAGAGCATACATTAGAACTGGCTTAGGTTTTGGTATGGACTTTGATAACATAGAAGAAAACACATCTAGTGATAAGGATGAAGGTGATTTTGAGGATGTAACCACTAGTGATGATGAACTCATTAATTATGTAGACACATCTAGTAATGAGGGTTCAATTAGTGAATCACCTCCGAGTATAAGAAAGACAAAGGTTATCATGTTGTTCCACATCCCATTAGTCATCAACCCATAAGACCCGATGTTTCACGTTTTGGTGTAGACAGGTCTAGAGTTTAGGAAGAAGCTTATTGGTCAATCTAGGTCCGAAACCCCAAAAGAAACTGTTGAAAACAATTTTCAAAGTCAAGCAAGTACCTTCTACTCAAAGTATCGCTCCACAAGCAATACCTTCGGAAAACCTTTTCAAAACAAGATTGCTAAACCTTTTGGGATAATTTTGGTCAAAACAGTTTAATCATTCACCTAGAAGGCACAATAGTTTTGGTCATAGACATAGAAGAAGTCATATTGGGAGTATGGGTGAAAAAGCGTGTTTTGTGTGTTTTAGTCCTAATCATTTAATCAAGGATTGTGAACATCATTCGTAATACCTTAGGAAATTTTCAAAGAATAGGATCATAACCGAAACCTAGAGAGAACAAACCGGTTTGGAATAATTCTAATAGGGTCAATCACAACAATTTCTCACAAGATCATAGGTACCCCACCGAGAAGACCTTTTCTAAACCATCAAGATTTCACAAGCGGTACCTTCTCAAAGTATCGCTCGGACAAACCAAGGTATTGCAAATACCACTTGGCACGAAATCCTAGGAGATCTCACTACTATCAACCTAGAAGGTACTACAATTCACATAGGGATCTAGATCACATGAACCAAGTGTTAAACCGAATGGGTTAAGAGAGAAATCTTGAGGGACAAACTGTACTTTCAACAAAAAGTGAATCGATGTTTTCATAATACAAGAAAAGAGAATGATTTTGCCAAAGAGAGTTCTGTTGAAAATCCGAAAGTTTTGAAAATCCACATGCTAAAAATCAAAAGATAATCTTGGATCATGTTTTGAAAAATAGTGGAAATTACATACTCAAAGAATTTGAGTTTGTAACTCCACAAGGGAACACAAGTCAAGAATGGCTTGGGTTCCTAAAAGAAACTAACTCTCTAAATCTTTGTGCGGGGCAACCTAGAGGAGGAGCTTAAAGATCATTTTATTGTAGATAGTGGTTGCTCGGAAGTATGACAGAGACAAGGAGATTCATCGATTTTAGATCTATTAGTGGAGGAAGAGTTGCATTTGGGAATGATCCCAATGGAGGAAGGATTACAAGGAAAGGAACTATCAAAGCGGGCGTATAGATTTTGAGAATGTTAGATATGTGAAGGAGAAGTTCAACTTATTGTCGGTTTCTCAAATTGACAAAAGCATCTGTGACGACACGCATGTCTCACTCGAATTCGAATGTTGATGATAACTTGGTAGTACTCGAGTACCAAGGACCAATGATGTGTATAGTCCGGACATGAAGAGTCTTAACTCTTATCACCTTAAAGAAGCTTCGCTGGCATAGAAGATTGTTAAATTTCAAGATTCAACAATCATTTAATTGGTGACTTACTGAGCTTTGATTGGAATCACTTGGTTAACATTGGCATGATTTGAGCTACATTTAAGGGAGGACTATTAGTATTAGTATAGTCCTGTGCATTGTTTGAGGGAGGATATTTTTGTATACTTAGCTTATCCTGAGGAATTTGGAAAAGTCTTTTTTTATGAAAGTACCGCTTGGAAAGTCTTGCTTGGGAAATCTACGCACGTGGAAAGTAATTGTTTGTCTTATTGAAGTATTGTTCCAACGGTAATATTGAGGGTAATTCTACTAACGGTAACTTTGTTATTATGGGATGTGATTTTCAAATCTCACCTATAAATAACTACTCCGATTTTCCTCTCATCTTGATATTATCATATCTTTTCCATATTTCTCTCATCATCTCTTTATTATTCGATTCTATCTCTAATTGTGCTTACATACTCAACCATGGCGAATCGTCCCACTGTTTCAAAGCACAATATGGTGGCGAATTTAGATAAGACTAAAGATAATGAGGCTTTTCATGATATTATTGATTATCTCACTGGGTCGCCAATTAGTTATGCTCTTTTAGTAGAGCCGGATATCATTGAACCGTGGATTCAAGAATTTTGGGCTACTGCAAGGGATAATATGGAGAATGATGAATTTTATATTAGGGCTAGAGTTGTTGGAAGAACTGTGAAGATTAATGAAGCATCTATTCGAGAAGACTTATTGTTTAATGATGAAGAAGGGCTATTCGTTTTGCTAAGGAGTTGATTTGGGAAAATTTTGGGCATCTTGGTTATGAAGGGTCTTTAACAGAACAAACTTTCAGGAAACAACTATTTTGTCCTCAATGGAAGTTTTTAATACATGTGTTGCTACATTGTATTAGTGCTAAAAGTACTTCATGGGAGCAATTTGGATCAAATATAGCATCTGCTATGGTGGGATTGGCTACAGATCGTGTTTTCAATTTTTCAAGGCTGATTCTAGATGGCATGCTTTCTCACATCACTCATGGATCAAAATGGTTAATGTATCCCAGGTTTATTCAAGTTTTTCGAACAAACAACTGGTCGATGTACCAAAGCCTACTGATTTACTTCTCGTTATTGTACAACAAGCAAAATTTTTACCTTTATGGCGAGAAGAAGTGATCTATTCAGAGGTCCAGATACTCCTTTAACTACTTCCATGATGGAAGTTGTTCAAGTTGTTAGAGCGATGTTGAAGATGATGAAGCAAGTGAAGGTATTGCACCGCAAGCACTTGCATCCGCAAATCTTGGTTCTCAAAGTGTTGCATCTTCTCAAGGTGTCAGATCTCAAGAAGGTACTGCAACTCAAGGTACCGCTTCCCAAGTATTGAAGTTCAAGAAGAAGTTGCAGTTCACCTTCTCCATCTCCACAACAACTGTTCCTCGATTCTCAACCGGAGGAACATTCACCAGTTCAAGGAGATGCTTCTCATACTATCTCACTGAAGGGTTAACATTGGATAATTATGTTTTGACAAGGAGTTGGTCAAGTTGAAAAGACTACGAGGCTCAAGCAAAACAGTTAAGAGGTTGATGCTCAAGTATAAGAGGTTAAAGAATTTTGTTACGCCTTTTATCAAACGTTATCGCTTATGGGTTAAGGAAGAACACAAGCGAGAAGGCAATTTAAGAAGAAAAACAAAGGCAAAAGGTTCCTAAACCATCTTATGTCCAATTGGGAGGAATTTAGAAGAAAAGAATTTGAAAGAAGATGTTAAGGATAAAGAACCTCAAGGTCTTCAAGAACATGTTATTATTGAAAGTAATCAAGAAGAAAGGTCCAAGATCAAGGTATTGAACAACAAAGTATCGCTTTCACTTTGGTACTCACAGACAAGAGTTGGTTACACCAAGGGTATTAGATTTTGAAGAGGAAGTGGTCCTTCAACTATTCCACATGAAGAACAAGTTGGTCCTCAACAAGCGCTATACCGGAAGAAGGCGATACACCTCAAAGAATACATATCGCTAGTGATGATGAATTTATTGCAACTATTTTGCATGGTTTATCAAAGCCAAGGGTCATTACTATTCCAGAGTGCAAGAAGAGGAACAATCAAGAGTTTCTCAACTCGCTATTGATCCTAAGGATAAAGGAAAAGGTGTTTTGGTAGAAGTTAAGAAGAAGAAACCAACTTTAGCACGTTAAGAGTCGCTCAAGATGCTTTGAATGAACAAGCGACTAGAAAGATTCAAGAGGAAATAAATGCTAAAGATAGAGAAGATAAGGAAGTCAAGAAGCTCATAATAGAGAAGCGACTAAGAAGTTGGATGAGGAATTGAATGTCAAGCTAGTGAACATTTAGAGTCACTGTTCTGTTTCTTTTATGCCTAGAAAACCAAATCTTGCTAAAGAAAGGAATGCAATGATGGCTTATTTGAAAAGTCGAGGATATAAAGGATTGCGTTAAAGCATGTTGATATGAAAAGATTATATGATGTTGAGACGAAGCTTATAAGAAGGATGTTGCAAGTATCAAAGATTATAAAGATGAAGCTACTTGGATGAAGCGTAAAGAAAGAAAAGTTTGAAAAGAAAAAGGAAAACGAAGTTGAAGATAAGCAGTTTTCAAAGAAAGAAAAAGTTGAGTTAAGATCCGAAACTAAGGATGAATTAAGAAATTATCTCGTAATAGTAGATTTTGAATATTCCGAGAAGATCTTGATATGAAGATGAACAGATCTCGATTACTACTTTTGAAGTTGTGGAATCTAAAGAAGGAAGCTATCGATGTTTCATAGAGAAGATGAAAGTTTGAGTGTTCAATAGATTATGGGATTTATTGCATATCATAGATAGAGTGGATCTATTCTATTTATATCATGTGGTGAAAGAGTATTTTGAACATCATCCTTTAGAAGGAATTGGTTTAGTTTTACTTGGAGATCTCACAACCGCATGGGAAACCGATGAACAGTAGTGATGAAATTTGGAAAAATCAAGAGAGCGGGAAATTGTTTGTTGGAGATTTTTGAAGAACCGGAGTTCATGTTCTAGAGTGGAAAATGGCACAATGATTCACATGTTTGCGATAGAAGATATCCTCTTACAATTGATCTTATGAGGAGGATGCTAGAGCATGGAATGGAGGTTGAAGAGGACAATGAAATTGCTTGTATGGTCATCAATTTGTTTATCAACTGGACTACTATTGCAGAAGATAATGAATAAGCGGTATGAGACTTAATTGAATAAATTATTTTTGATAAATCAAGACTTTATTCAAAGTATTGCGATCAAACAATACTTTAATCAAAGTATCGCTTGCGCTTTTAACCGCTAAGTGATTTTTGAAGAAAACTTTTGTTAAGTAATAAATATTTTGAAACAAAGGTTGAATAAATGGTTTTGAGATGATAACATCAATAGGTTATCAATCCACCATGGTTACAAAAGGATTGACTAATCCATGAGCAAACGGCTCGTAAAGATATATCAAATCCGCTTTTAGTTGACAACTTGCTAATAAGTTGGATGGTAATCAACTCACCATATCAAGAATGTGAAGAGTTGGCTAGCCCACAAGAAAATGGCTTGTGGTAAAGGTCGTGGAAAAACCATTATATGGTAATTAGTTCACCATGATGAAAGAACTAACTAGTCCGGAAGGGTACAACTTTTGGTAAAGACAAATCAAATCTGTTGATAGATGATGATTTGCTAAAAATCATATGGTTATCGAGTGTACCATGGTCTTACACACCAAAACATTTGGCTACTCCGAGTTAATGGCTTTGGTAAAGAGATCTAAATCCATTAAATTTTCAATGATTCACCTCTCACAGAGTTAACACACCGGAAGTGATGAGAATAGTTTGCAACTTAAACGAATTAATGTACAAATTGTCATATGTTGTTGTGTTCTTTGAAAAGATGGAGCTTCTTTGGATGATGTTGAAAAGAATATTTCTAAAGATACTTTGACTATGCACGAAACTACAAAGATACAATCCAAAGACAAAGACACAATCTGTTCTCAAAGATGAAGTCGATAAAGATAAATTTACAAAGGAACTTGAAGTCAATCAAGTAGAATTCAAGTTAGGGAGGATTGTTGGGATATGAAAGTGTCAAGATTGATGAGTGTTACGAAAGATAAAGTATTGTAAACTATAAAGTCTTGGAAAAGTCAAAGAGTCAAAGCATCGCTTAATGATAAAGTCAAAGTGCATACGAAGTCAAAGTACCGCAAGATCAAAGAACTGTATTATTCGTTTATAGAAAGTCTTGTAATTCTAGAATATTCTATGTTAGATTACTTGACGTACAAGGATACATATTGTAAACCGACTAGGATATCCTTGAGCCTATAAAAGGACCCTAGATTGGCATAAGACGTACGTGATTTTATTAGAGTTTTAGAGAAGTTCGATATTATTAGAGTTGTTAAAGATCCGCATAATAAGCGAGTTAGAGTTATTAATAAAATCGTTCATAGTTAAAGTTATTCTTCTTAGCTTTGTTAAGTAAATTCCGCATACTTAATAGAGTTTGCTCGGTGTTTCTCTGTTAATAACTTAGGATTTATCCGAGGTTATTAAACCTTAACAAGCTATTTAAGTTAGTTTGGTTAGAGTACATCGATCCAACATTATCATTCCCGATTCCACATGTATGGTCACGACTATGCTTACACTCTGCTAGAGCTTGGAAGGGTGTTGAATATATCTTCTGAAGCAATCTTGTTCTTTACAAACTCAACCAAAACAAAAGTCTTCATGAAAATCCAATATTATAATTCTTTGTCATATTTAACTAATCCTCCAATTGATGGAGTTCTAATTTAAAACACCATCTTAAAAACCCAAATACCATTGTGAAGGAGCCTCCTCACAATCATGGGACAAATCTCAACTTCACACTTGATTGAGACCATGGGAGAATCTTTTGTCCTCAAATGTGTTTGCAGAGATTGGAACTAATGGAAAATTGCCCATCATTGTTGGCTATATGATCTATTGCATTGAGACCAATACTCCTTTCAACTTTGCCTATTTCGTAGCAAAAAGAATGGATGGTTTGGTTGGAAACAACCGAGTGATTCCTTATGCTAGGGTCCTAACAACATTGTTTGAAAACATCAAAAACAAATACCCAAATGATGAATCTCGAAAGCCTAAAGTTGATGACGTAAATCCTATTTCGGCTCCTTTCACCATGGACACTATAGAACTTTGATGACAATGTAGTTATAAGAATAAACGTAGTGTATCTTTAGGACTATGTAATGCTTGTTGGGTGTTTAATGTTATGTGAAATATTATGTGGTATATATCTTATGTGTTATATATCTTGAATGACTATGTGCCTTGCAGTTAAACATACACATAATTATAAAGAGAATGATACAAGAAGGATATAACGATCACAATAATTTTATGATAACCTCAAAAAAATAATGAGGTCATTGATGGGGGACAATATATATTGCTTAAGGTTGGACTAAGCCATGTCATCAAGTCTCCGAATGATTACCTAATCCATGTTGGACTTGTACATGTGTATGTGTTTGCTTGTTTCTTTTGTTTTGTGTTCATTATGTAGCCAAGACCCCACAAAAGTGGTGCTCCTTGACCCTAGATCCCCGCCTTAGAACATGGGGAGCAACGATCTAGGAGGAGCTTTGAAGATGTCTACATACAATTGGTGCATCTCAATATATTTATTTGGCATTCCATTACTCAAAGAACCCTTTTTGCTTCAACAAAGGGGGAAAAGCAAGCAACGTAGTGAAGATATAAAGTGCTCAAGAACTTCACCAATTTATATAGGAACAAGAAAACCATGGCTAGCTATCTCCAAGTGTCGAACAATGAAAACCTTCAAGCTAGCAAGTTCAAGACGCAAGCTATAGCCAAAAACCAAAAATACTTGAAAGTTGGGTCTGATGCGCCAGCTCACGCGTCAAGCACATGGCCAGTACGCCAGTATCGTATCAAAAGGGGTTTTCGGTTTTTCAAATCGGCTTTCCTCTTACCCGACTAAGGTGGTTCTTTTAATACATGTTCATACATGATATTTAAGAAGTTTACTTTAAGATTTAGACTTAGAGAGATGCCCAAAACAAGTCCTTTGGTTTTGCAAAAATGCCAACTCATAAATGTTTTTACGAAGCCTCTAGCCAAGGAAAAAATATTTTTTCCTTAAACCTAGGAGGTTTATACTTTCACTAGAACTTCAAAGAAAAATATTCTAGTGACCATAATCCTTACGTTTATCTTTATTAATCACGTAACAGGTTTACTCCCTTATTGTTCATTTAAGACGAGGTCAATTTGCGTAAACCCCAAGTTTCTCATTTATGGGATGTTGTTTTACCTTGATGTAAAGCACTCATCTTAATTGCATCAAGATAATTAGTGAATGATTTAATTATGTGTTAACTAAGGATTATCAAGTTTGAATACTTGAATTAAGTTCTTGAAATCCAAATCATCCTTTATATGATTTCAAATATCCCACACAAACATTCCTTTGCATTCTCTTGCACACTCTTGTACCTCTTGTTCCCTAAGAACACGATCTTCTACACATTCTTTATGATCCTTTCATTCCATACAATACCACCACATACTCTTCTTCT
This sequence comes from Chrysanthemum lavandulifolium, assembly GCA_022545495.1. Lineage (NCBI taxonomy): Eukaryota > Viridiplantae > Streptophyta > Magnoliopsida > Asterales > Asteraceae > Chrysanthemum > Chrysanthemum lavandulifolium. The sequence continues at coordinate 203,504,803 of CM040239.1, forward strand.
TCCTCATAATAAACTAATCACAACCCTTAGCCCACCTACATCCCTACTATCTCCTCACACACTTTCAACATTCAAATTTGAATTTGAAATCACTCACATACACACACTCACAAATGCCTACACACACTCACTCACTCACTCACAACCTTTGAATTTGAATTCAAATAACTCCTCCCTTATACAACCATTATAAAACTCATCTTTTATACATATTCTTACACACCCTACAATCTATTTCTTCCCCAGCACTCTTCCCTCTCATATTCACCAACTAATTTTAATTTGAAATTCAAATTAAAACTCTTGACAACTCACACTCACTCACAAACTCTAACACTTCCTCTCCAAGTTTAATTTTTCGAACTCACTTCACTCACACACTTTTAAACCTCTATGACACAATTCACTTACATACTCAAACATCTCACATCATACAACTCATATTATAACAACTTGTTTTTGAATTTGAAATTTGAATTCGAATTTAGGAGGTAAGGTAATAACCAACCCTTGGGGAGCACACAAAGTTATTACCCAACACACAATTATTAAAGGATAAATAGGCTCAAACCCAGTTTGTGGATTTAGGGTATCTAGGGTTTTCACCATTGTAAATAATGATCAATAATAAAATTATACCTACGGGTTTATTCAATGTCTAACATGGTATTAGAGACCAAACCCTAGTTGAGTAGGGTTATTCGTTTGAATTTTTTTTTAGTAAATTAATATATTAACATCAACAGTTGTTTCATTAGTGAATTTTTGGGACACTTCGAATCCTTTGCGAATTTACATACGGCACAATTATCATGCATGCTCATATATTTTGATTAGCCCATAATTGATGATCAGGAAGAGGCATTGGTGAAGGATTTGGCAGATATGCGATTTAAGCAGCTGGATCTGAATAGGAAGTTGTGGTTGAGATGTTTGTTGACATTTATTTTTATCCTTTCTACTATATCATTACTATTTAAGAATCGAATAAAGAAAAGATTATAGTGGTTTATTATTTATATTTTTAATTGTTACTTTTTGTTACCAGTCGACTAAAGTCGATCGTTGGTACTACTTTGTTACTAGTCGACTAAATTCAATCATTGCTACCGTTTTGTGCTGAAGTCGATCGTTGGTGGCTGTTTTACTACTAGTCGACTAAAGTTGATCGTTGGTACTGCTTTGTTACCAGTCGAATAGAGTCGATCGTTGATACTGTTTTGTTACCCGTCGACTAAAGTCTTTCGTTGGTGACTCTTTTGTTACTAGTCGACTATAACACAAGTTGATCGTTGGTTAAGTAATTCTCGAGTGCTACTGTTTTCTTTTTGGTATGATTATATTTAGGTTTTATTACGTTAATGTTTTTTTTTTTCTTTTCTAGTTTACTACTCCAGTCCGAGCTTTTGCAATTTCGTCGCTTAGACTGTGGGAGAGTACTAGAGGATAAATAGGCCCAAGCCCGGTTTGTGGTTTTAGGGTATCTAGGGTTTTCACCATTATAAATAATGGTCAATAATAAAGTTATACTTACGGGATTATTCAATGTCTAACAACAATGTCCAATGGTTCTTCTCTTTCTCTTTGAAATTAGACTAAACCCTAACCATCTAGTTTTTCACTTCACCAATGCTTTTAAACACCAAAACCATGGCTAAATGAGTTGGTTGACCTTATCCCACTTTAAATGTTGGAATGATATTGGAAAGGTCAAAGGTGAAGTGGAATTGGGGGTTTAATAAGATATGAGTAAAAATAAAACAAAACCAAGAAAAATCCCGGGACTGTCCCGGTGCACTTGTTGACGACGCCAGCGCATGCCCAGTGCACCAGGGTCGTTTGGAATTATCTTGGTTTTGTCTATAAATACTCGCCTCTTGTCTTTTACATTCTCACATCTTGCCAAACATTCTCTCTCTAATTTCTTTTCTCTCTACCCTCTAAGTCTATTATCTTATTGTGTTTTACCTTCTCTTGTATCATCTATTGAAAGAACACTTTATTTCGCAAGAGTGATTCACAAGAACCTAATCCACTCTTGTGAAATGTGTCGAGGGTCTTCTTCTCTATACCATTTCTTCTAGAATTGAGTCTCTAGAATAATTTAGGTTGTTTCAAAACAAACAAACACTTATAAATCATTTGAAGTCTTATCCGGGATGTAGATAAGCAATGGTATAAACATGTCTTGTATCTTGGTGATCAAGCCTAGACCGGGGAAGGTCTAGTTAACATTTGATACTTCCAGTATGAAAGTATCATGGTCTTTATGGTCTTAGTGGAAAGTCCATGAGATTCTTATGGGCGTTTTTTGAGGGTTAAATACCGTTGGAGGAGCTCTTCTTAGTGAGCGCTGATCTTAGTGCATATCGATGGAGTGAAGTTGTAAAGATTTGTAATCAATCATAAGAATCATACTTGGTGAATAGTATCGATGTCCTGTATTCAACTGGAGGTACGGATGGTATAATGCCTCCATACCGAACTTGTATATATCGTGGTATCTATCTCTATTTTTACTCTCTCTATATTGTAGTTGTGATTGTTATTATGTATAACCACTTGTTCGCTCTTTAAGACTAGAAGTTGTTAAACTTCAAATTAGTTGGAAAGACCGTGTTCACCCCCTATGGTTCTACATACTCTATTATCAAAATCCTTATGTTGATTTCAGAACAGGTGCAGTTGATTCAAATACTGAATCTTCACGAGGATCACTCAAAAATCTAACATGCGCTAACATCACACCAATGCTGAAAGCCAGTCGAACGAATCATGTATCATCTATTGATACAACGACAAGTTCACAAACGGATATTCTTAGTGATTCTGGATTGTTACCGATTACAAAGAAGCAGAAGGATACAACACCAACACCCCAAGTCATATTATCAACAACAACAACAACAACAACACTAGCAACAATAACTCAACCAACAACAACAAGAAGATATGTTCCTATCACAACAACAAGATGTGCTCCTATTACAACAACTCATGCTCAACAAAAACTAGTCAAGGAAACAACTCAGCCACCTCTCACACTAAGCAGAACCTATGCGGTTTGTTTCTGAAGGTCGCCTGCAAGGGTCTTCACAAATGAATGAGAAGTTTTCAACACAAAGGCAAAGACGACGTCAGGAGGGTGGTGCTGAAACTTCTCAAACATCAAAAAGGTTATCATTAGAGCTCTTAACTGAAATGATGCAGATCGTGCCATGACAGTCATTGCTGGTGAGATTGCCTGGTTACGTTGGTTACTTGCAGATATGGGTGTTGATTTCTATCGTCTTACTACAATGCAATAATAGTAGCGCTATTTAGATTGCGAGGTATTTCATGTGAGTAACACGGTATTTCATGTGTGAAGTAAGCATATTGAAAATGATTGTATTTCACTCGTACTATCCACACTGATGAGCGTAATTCTCCTACACACGGTCCACCTTTCCCAATTGCGCCTAATATTACCACCCACTTCACACATGCCACTAGCCCATCTAACCAACATCCCACCTGTTTCCGTTTCCCAAGATCCACCAACTCCATTGTTAATCCGAATCCGGTTTCGATTCATCCCATGGTCACGCGTTTCGTGTCGGGACTACTCGTCCTAATCCTAAGTATCTTTGGTCATGTGTCCCTTGTTTCTCCTTCACCTAGGTCGTATAAGGATGCTCTTGATGATCCAAATTGGCGAAATGCTATGTTTGATGAATATAATCGCTTATTAAGAATAAAACTTGGACTTGTGTACCGTCCTGCGGTGTCAATATTGTTAGCGTATGTGGTTATTTCGCCATAAGTATTTGGTGATGGTACTCTTAGTCGGTACAAGGCACGTCTTGTTGCCAATGGTAGCACAGTGGAGGGAGTAGATGTTGATGAGACATTTAGTCCGGTTGTTAAACCGGGCACCATTCGGATCGTTTTAGTTTAGCTATTTCGACATTGGCTGTTCATCGCCTTGATGTTAAGAATGCGTTTTGCATGGTGATTTGGTCAAACGGTTTATATGCATCGACCACTGGTTTCGGGATCCCGAGCATCCGGATTATGTTTGTTTATTACGTTCTCTTTATGGTCTTAAGCGGGCGCCTCGAGCACGGTTTCAAGCAGTTTCTCGCTTATATTCTTCTTTGTTGGGTTTACTTGAGTCGATGTGATTCTTCTTTATTTATTTACCGGCTGTGGTGATGATCTCGCTTTCGCTACTATATGTGGATGATATTGTGCTTCGCTTCCTCGATAGTTTATTACAATGGATTATTGCTTCTTTGTATAAGGAGTTCTCTATGATGATTGGGTGCTCTTAATTATTTTTGGTGTGTCGGTTAAGCGTGACTCTTCCGGGATGTTTTTGTCACAAGGTAAGTATGCTATGTAGATTTTGGAGCGTGCACATATGGTTGTTTGTAACCCTTCTCGGACTCTGTTGGCCGAGTCTAAGTCAGTGATGATGGTGATCGGTTTCGATACTAAGTTATATCGAGTCTTGCGGGTTCTCTTGATCTCACTTTCACTAGACCCGATATTACATATGTTGTGCGTGAGTTTGTCTATATATGCATGATCCTCGCGAGCCTCATTTTACCGCTCTCAGCGGATTTTACGGTATGTTCGAGGACTTTGGCTTATGGTTTACGATTATATTCTTCTACTACCGATTCCTTGGTTGCTTATTCGGATCTTGATTGGTGGTTGTCCTACCACTCCGGTCTACATCGGGTTATTATGTTTTTCTTGGCAATAACTTACTTTCATGGTCCTCTAGCGTCGATGAACGATTTCTCCAAAGGTCGGGTTGAGTATCGTGGTGTTGCCACGTCGTATCCGAGACATGTTGGCTTCGTAATTTCATGCGTGAGCTTCATACACCGTTGTCCTCTGCTACTATTGTTTATTGTGATAATGTGAGTGCGGTGTACTTGTCCTCTAATCCTCGCTCGACATCGCCGCACAAAGCATATTGAGATTGATATTCATTTTGTTCGTGATTTGGTTGCTCTTGGTCAAGTTCGAGTTCGCATGTTCCTTCTCGGTTTCGAGATGCGATATTTTTACCAAGGGTTTACCTTCCGCCTTGTTTTTGAGTTCGTGATGGGGTGGTCTCCTCCCGCTCAAAGCTGCGGAGTGTTAGTCGATTAGTATAAGGCTTAGGCCTGTTATGTGTTTAGGCCCATATTGTATTCTATATATATTTATCATGTATCAAACATTATATTAATTGAATATACATAAACTTACAGTTGTTTAATCTTAAAGTCATATAGGCGCAAAGTAGAATATTTTGGGTCTAGTTGAATGAACCTAGTTTGTTGTATAGCATTAGCAGACACAATCGAACCAATGCCAACTTTATGATCTTTGTTGAGCACAAGCTAAAATCTTGCATTCATTCATTATGCTCTCAATCATATCTCTTGGTTGCCTAACCCGCATGCTCCTCACCCCACCATTTCTCTCTCCATAACAACACCTCTATATAACATTCACATATCCTCACTCAAATCTTCTACCCATCTCAAACACAACTTCAACTCATAGCTTTTATACCATCTATAGTTCTAATGGCTATTTCTGGTTTCGAAGGCTTTGAAAAACGCCTAGAGCTTCAATTCTCTAGCCACGATCCACATATCGGTGTCGGTCTTCGAAAACTCGACTTTAAGTCAATTGAACAAGTACTTCATGAAGTACAATGTACCGTTGTTTCCGCACTTGGCAACCAACACTTTGATTCTTATGTACTTTCTGAATCATCACTCTTTGTTTACCCTACTATGATCATAATCAAAACTTGTGGCACGACACAACTCTTGAAATCGGTTCAACCCTTCATTCATCTAGCTGAAACCCTGAATCTTCATATTGTTGCGCTTCGTTACACTCGTGGAAGCTTTATCTTCCCACAAGCTCAACCACATCCTTATACTAGCTTTAGTGAAGAAGTTGTTTATTTGGAGGATAGCATACCCGAAAGTTTGTGTTACAAAAAGGCTTCGGTGATTCCTTCTAAACTTACTCAACATTCATGGCATGTGTTTTCCGCTGGAGCTGAGGAATATACCGAAGATGATTTATCGGGTTTATACACTGTTGAGGTGTGTATGACGGATCTTGATCAAACCCTAGCTCGAAAGTTTTTTCGACATCCAAATGATGGGAAAAATGGGGATTCTGCTGGAAGGGAGATGACAGAAATAACAAGTATTAATCGTATAAACCCTAATGCGAAAATATGTGATTTCGCATTTGATCCATGCGGATACTCCATGAATGGACTTGATGGTGATCGTTACTCGACTATTCACGTGACCCCAGAAGACGGTTTTAGTTACGCAAGCTTTGAGTGCGTTGGTTCAATATATAATGATGATATGGCAGATATGGTGAAAAAAGCCGTGAAAGTTTTTGGTCCTGGGACAGTTTCTGTCGCGACCACAAATGCTAGTCGCGACATGTGCATGAGAATCAAGAATGCGGTCGAGAGCCTTGCGATGAAATGCCGGAGTTCTAGCACGGATGAGTTCCCGGCAGCTGGGATGGTTATGTTTCAAACGTTTACTACTCGTCGAAATAGAATATAATAGAAAGAAAAAAAATGACAAAAATGAGGGGGCCAAGGGACAAGGTGTGCATGCATGATGACTAGGAGGATGATGTTATGATATTGCATGAGTGATACAAATATGCATGTCATAGGATGGTGGGGTTGACTTGTGTAAAAAGATATATAAAAATGGAAAAAACAGGTGAAGAGATCTTAATATGGCAAAATTTTGAAGGGATGGTGTGTGTTAATCTAAATCATGATAATGTATCCCACTTTAGTTTGTCACGCCTAGAATTTTGAGGAATGTGTTTTTTTAGTGGAAAATATTTGGTTCTCTATCATATTCTTTTAAAAATTAGCATTATTGTTAAGTTTTTTCTTTAATTATCACGTTCGAATAATGAGATATGGTACACTAATTCTATTGTTCTATACTCCTCGAACCTTTATACAGATTACAACTTTAGCTTTTATTTTCTTGGAATTATAGTTCTAATAGTGCATTTGTTATGCCATATATTTTTCAAGTAGGTGAGAATAAAGACACTCAAGAGCTTAAATGAAGATATCTACTTGCATGATAGATATGATATTTAGCCAATAGTTGACGAAATTTTAATTATTAAATAGTTTATGGGACATGATTCTAACACTATGTTTAATATACCCCAAAAGAAAATCAAAATAGTACATGACAACAACAATAAAATTAAGATTAAAAGTTGGAATATATAGAATATATATACGTTTATTTCACATATCAATTGCTTTTATGTAAAAATAATTTATTTTATATGTTCAAACTCAACATACATCGATAATCATTTCCAAATGTATCCAACTAATCATCATTTTTATTTTATTATTATTATTATTATTTTGTTATTATTATTATTTATTAAACTTAGTTTTCTTTTATCCTTTCATACGAAATTTTAATAACTTACGTTGTATGTATCGTAAACTTTAATTACTTATATTGGGTATATTATTACGGTGAGATTATTATGTGACCTCACTCAATCTCTTTTCGTTCAATATATGCATGTTTCGTTTAAATTATATCCGTTAATATTAATTACATATACCCCAAACATCTCATTCTTTCAATTAACCTCCAGTTAACTCCATTTTCCCTCAAGTAACATATAAGTCATGTCCTACAAATTAAATAACACAAAACGTCGTGACTAATATCAAACCCAAAAAAAAACAAATAGAGGTGTTTCGGTTTTTATTCGGTTGAGATTTTTGGTTTGGAAAATGAAAGGTTTTGTGTTTGTAAGTTTGGTTAAGCATGAAAGAGATTAACGAATCCTTGCAAAGGTTTGTGTTTGTAAGATTTTGTTTTCTTGTGGTGGAGGCTGTGAGAAAAAACAAAGTTGGATAAGTTTTATGTTTAAGAGGCTAAGGGATATAGTTGAATGTGTGGCTGCGTGGGATGATATGATATTAGGTTATCAAGTGGTTTTAGGTTACTAGTGGTATTTTGGGCTTGTCTAAAAAATCCGGATAAAAAAAAAACTTGTGGGCGAGTCATAGATCTTTCTAGATGTGTTGATCGGTTCGGTTATCGGTTGTTCGGTACAGTTTGGTTTGGTTAATTAGGTTAAAATAAATTTTAAGTCAACCCGAAATTGAGGCGAACCAAATTCAAATTCGGTTTCGGTTCGGTTCGGTTGAATTCTAGTTCGGTTCGGTTCTTGGGTTGGCCGAATAACCCGAGTTTCACTATTTAAAAAAATAATAATAACATACATATTTAGCAAAAATATATTTCAAGCATAAAAAGTGTTTATTATATTATAATAAGCTTTTAATAATCTACCTCCGTCCCATATTAATTGAAGTGGAATCGATATGGGACGGAGATTTATTTATATATAAATATACATAAAAATATATAAATATATATATAAAATATATTAAAAAATATTGATATAAATTCGGTTTTCGGTTCAAAGCGCTAAACCCATATCCAAACCGAGAACCGAATTAGTAGTTCGGTTCGGTTCGGTTTAGAAAATTCGGTTCGATTATTAGTTCGGTTCGGTTATTTTGGTTTGGTTGGTTCGGTTTGGTTTTCGGTTTTTCGCTCACCCTAGATCTTTCTTGTAGAGGTGTTCTCAAATAGTGTAATAACCATGGTAATCGAAGCCAAAGCCGAGAAGCGAACCGAATAAATCAAACATAATTTTTCAAAATCGAAACGAACCAAATTAAATATTCGGTTTTCAATTTGAATATGGTTTTGGCAAAATGAAAACCGAATACGCATAAAAATAAATAATTTTTATATATTTATATAAAAAAAAACAATTAAAACGTTTTCCTAATATTAAAATAACATTTTTAATATAACATTTTTTAGCTTGAAAATCCTTTTTGTGCTAAAAAATCTGTAAAACTAAATGAAAAAAAATTGTGTAATTCGGGTTATCGAGTCAAAACGAAAACCAAACCGAATTCAAATTTGGTTTTTGGTTCGGTTGAATCCAACTTGAATTCGGTTCGGTTAAGTTTTCGGTTTTACCCATAAATTTTTTTAACCAAACTAACCAAAGTGGTGAACACCCTAAGTGTTTAGATTATGCAGGTCAATTCGGGTTAAGGCTAAAACATACACGAACCCGATCCTATTTAGAACTCAGGTTAGTCAGGTTCAGTCGATTCGGGTTCAACCCGAATATAAGTAAAACTATTAAAAATTGTTTAATTCAATGTGTTTACATTGTAAAAGTGTTAGTCGTGTCGGGTTGGTCGGGGTTCGTGTCAATTTGGGTTGAGACTAAAAGCAATAACGAACCGACCTTATTTAGAACTCGGGTTAGTCAAGTTGACCCGAATTGATTTGAATAAAATTATTGTCCCGAGTAACCCGACCGAATAAACAACAGTTTGAATTCGGATCGACCTTTGACATCCCTAGTAGCAAATATGACTTTTTATCATATTTATTTATACTCATGTCGTACATATAGCATGTCTTTACTAAAAGTTATGAATTTGTTAAGTCAAATTTGATCTTATGTGAGAAATCGTGGGTATCTAACATATAAGTGTAGATATCCACATATACAACAGTTTTGTTGTTCCCGTTCACTATTGTTTAAAACAATTTAAGAATATAAAACAAGTTAATAGTGAACAATGGTGAAATTAACATAAGTAAAACACACAAAGTAATTATCAACGTTTATATTCTTATTAGAAATGAATCAAAGAATACATTACCCAGTATTTGCGGAATAGTACTTGGGATTGAAATGACAAAGTTTGGTGACTCTCTACAAGCTCGGGCTAAGTCCCGAGCCTGACTCTTAGAACCCATTTGAGCTATCTCGAGGATAAAGTTGTATTTGGAGGTGAAAAGTTCAACTTGTGTGTGTGTGTTTTACAATTCACAAGCTTAAAACTTTTCACTCACTCTCTTATGCTATTTATACAAGTATGGTTTAAACTTTAACCTAGAAGACAAAGCGAGATCACGGTAATCACGAATATTGATATATTCGATTCATTTACTACTATTTGTAGTAGGCGGTAGGTCGCTTTTTCTGAAATACTTTAGCTCGACCTGCTTGCCATTGGAAATGTTTGACTTTAGTAGATAGGGACTTAGTTTTAACTAGGTAAACATTTCCGCTTTAATCCCGCTCATTCTTGGTCTTCATAGCCTTGATGTTGTCTACAGTTTGTCTTCAATGTAAATCGTTGAAGAGGTCTTAGGATTCGGTGAGTTATTGTCATCACTCACTGAATCCATCATCTTCTTGACTCGGTCTTCACCCATTAATTTCCGCCTTCTTGGTGAGAGACTTCTTCACGCCTCGTCTTGAGTATCCCGAAGATGACTCGAGAGACTATGCACTCGGTGACGATGATGTTTAAATGTCTAAATACTTTGGCCATTTCTATTCAAATCCTAGATTAAGGGTTTGGGTATTCTTGAACCCAGCGGGTTTATTCTGGAAAAATGTTATACTTAAACCTACACATAAACTTGTGATCTTGACATATATAGTTCTATAATAGACAAACACATATAATATGAAATTAGAAAACACATATGAAGACATACTAAGTAACGTGGGATAGTGTAAGTAGAAAGAAGAAAAAAAATACAAAAACTATATTTTCTGTGAGAAATTTGTGGGTATATACACACGTATTTCCCACGGATTTATTAAATTGGTAGGTAATCTGCGGGAAATTACACACATATTTCTCACGGACATAATCGTTTTCTTTTACTTTTTTGATATAGTCACACGTTCACATATACACATCGATATACCTAGCTACAAAACATGTATAGATACAATGAAGGTCATAAACATACATACGGAACATACATGTACATGTCCACATATATAATGGTTTGTCGTGTAGATATTGCCCACGTAAAAGCACAAAACAACATTTTGTAGAAATCGTGGCTAGTGACCCATTGATTTCCCACAAACCGGTTAAATAGTAACTTTATAAATAAAGACCGTGTGAAATCCGTGAGTATTGGAGCTAAAGTTTGCCACATACTTTGGCCGTGGCTAATCTGTGTGAAATATGCCACCGGTTTCTACTAAGTCTAATAAACACAAATAGTGTGAATATGGTCACAAATCCGTGGGAAATTTGCGACGGATTTCACACAAAAACTTGGTCAACAATTTAGTGTGTAAAGAGTGGAAAATCCGTGGGAAATTTACGACATATTTCCCACCAAAATTTTGTCAACAATTTGGTGTGTAATTTGTGGGTATCCGGTGTGAAATTTCACGCGGTTTCATTTCCGTGGGAAAATTTTGTGGAAAAAATCAGTTTGTGTAGTAGTGACCCCAAACATCTCATTCTTTCAATTAACCTCCAGTTAACTCCATTTTCCCTCAAGTAACATATAAGTCATGTCCTACAAATTAAATAACACAAAACGTCCACTATGAACCAAGAGAATAGGTGTTTCGGTATCTGAAATCAATAAATAATGGATGTAATATAAACGAAACAAACAGAAAGAGATTAAGTAGTGTGACATAATAATATCACTCTAATGTTACACAATAGAAGTTATTAAAGTTTATGTTACAATAGAATTTATTAAAAAAATTCGTATACAAATAGGAAAAAAAATAATTTGATACACACACAAAAAAATAGTGATCAGTTAATACATAATGATTATCATAATCCATACTACTTATAAAGATTGAATATTCATTTTTTGAAAACTTAAATTAATTTAGTTTACTTAAACTATCTATAGAGAGGGGGTGGTCACTTAATACCCCAGGTGTCACCTCACCTCCATCAAATAAAAACCTTACACATCAAAGTCACCTAATTTACCCTAACAATACCCTAAGTGGAGGGAGTGGTCACCTAGGGTGCCGATTTTTCCATCCAATAAAAGCCTACACCTCAAAACTATCCAATCCTCCTCACTTTAAACTCTCGGCAGTAAACCGAAAATGGTACCCGATTTTGATGCAATGAGGGTGGCGGTGTTACTGCTAGGGTAAGTGCACCGAATCACTTAAGTCTTGCACCCTCCTCTCTAAGTATCTTTTAATACACCTTAAGCTCGATCAATTTTAAATTTGACAACTTATTAAACATGCGCTTTGTAAAAATAAAAAATGGGGGCTTTTTGTCAAAAGTCGAACTAGAATCACGATTTCATAAATATAATTATTTGTCACTATACACCGTCGTTTCATGCATATATATGTCTAGCATAAATAGAGTATTTGAATACTACAAAGGCTTTGACTTACATAGTCTCGTGTCATTTATGTTGTAAAAAACTAAAAACTACAAAGTTTTCTATTTGAGATGTCCACACAATCTACAACATCTCATTTTCAAGGCCATATAACGAAAATTACTAATTCACGCATGTCGAATCTAATACTTATTTATCCAATTATTAAGTGGCACGTAGACAAAAAAGTGGATTATAAGTTAGAGCTCTTTAGATAATTGAGTTCAACTAATTACGCATGCATATGCACGAGGGTGACAACACATAGGCAGCATAATTAATATACATATGTATAAAACTATAAACTATTCAAACTAGCCTAGTCCCTCCATACAACATGTCGTTTAATGAAATGCGAGCTTTAAGGAATCAAACTACATCTCTAATCCTTCAAAAAAAACATGTTGTTTAAAGAAACGAACATTTTTAATACATTTGAAATTTGTAAAATCTAACTATACAAGTGATATTTAATCAATAATCCTTCAATGAGGGTTAGATCAAAAAGAGGCCGATCGTCACCAAAACATAAATGTGAAAAACATACAAGAAAACTCAAATGAATTTTTATGATATCATAATAGCTATCAACAGAAACGCAGCTCCCAGAATGTGACTTGTGTATAGGTAACAAAGCTCTGTTTATCGACCTATGAAATGAGTCTACAGTATTTACTTTTATTGGCAGTAAATGGTCTGTTTTTTCCTTGTCTTAAAATTAAGAGGAAACTGAAAGCTACTCGCTAAATATAAACTTTTTTTATAATACAATAAAAACTTATAATTAAAAAATAACTATTTATTTAAACATACCGTCTTAGTAAAGAGTTAAAGTAATTAAAAGATATATTGATATTGTCTTATCGTTGATTGATTGGGATGTTGTCACATGTGGCCTAGCTGTTTGGTAACATAATCATGGTTCTTGTAAGTTGTAGATATATTTGAGAGGAAAAAAAGTTAGTAATGTGGCACAAACTAAGGACAGAATAAGTGACTTACCTATGCATGCCAAAGTAGCATTTCCATCTCAAATATATATATGAGCAATAATAAAATCATGTATTGATAATCTACAAGAAGCCGTCGATGTTAGCATTGACTTAAAAACAGTATTATATATGTGCATGTTAATTGTTAAACGACAGATCAGTTCTTCATTCATAATGACAAATAAAAAAAAGTGTCACTACAAGTCATAAAAGGGTCCTTAAAAGTAAAAAAGTATCACCAAAATATGAAATAAGTGTCACTAAAATTATGTTTATAGTGATAAAAATAAGTGTGAGTACATATTTTTTGCTTTTTGCGACATATTTTGTTTATAAAAAGTGTTACTAATTCTTAAAATTTTAGTCGTTTGCCCACATTTTTTAAAAATGTCACTAAAATGTTATATTTAATGACATTTTTATGTCATTAAAATTTATGTCACTAATGTCTATTTTCTTGTAATGTTTATTTTGATTACAGTAAAAATATAATGGTTTAAATTTGAGTTACCTACTAGTGAAAAACTGTACACGTAACATATAATCTATTTATTTATTAAATTTATAACGTTGAACGTATATAGATCTTTTTTTATTTCTAAGACCTGTACACTTTCATCTATATATTAATAACAAAAAATAGTTTTATTATCTAAACAAACAACAAGTTGTCTTTACTTTAGACATGTTTAGTATATACGGATTAGTAAATAAAAAAAAAAAAACTAGACACATGAAACTTTGACTTAAATAAAAATAATATATATTTAAAATGAAAGGATTTTGCATGAAGCATGAGCATGAGCATGAGCATGAGAGAATGTTCGATTAAAATAATTCAGTGTTTCGGGTCTACACCACATCTTGATGTGATTTAAAGCCACGCCGCTATTTATAAAGATTTAATAATAAAATCCATAAAATCAGATAAGATGATATGGTTTTAGCTTAATTAAACATTTCGTTGTAAGAAATATGAATTTACTGTGAGATATAAATTAGATATGAAATATCTATTTTCATACAACATCAACAAAGTACGTATTAGAGATTATTTATTGCTGTATTATTTTTGTAAAAAGAACATAAAGTCTAATACAATTTTTTTTTACAATATTGTTCACTACAAAGTTGTATAGGGCCCTTGTATGGGGTCCTCGTGTGTGCTACATCTATTATCTAAGTATATATAACTTGAAGCGAAAAGAAGAACAAGAGTGATATATATGGGGTCATCGTCCCAACATTGTCTCAACAAACTGGTTTAAAATTGAGACAAATGGCAAGTATACCATCTAGTTGCATATAATAATGTTCCTAGTTGTCATGGGCCAACCAAAATTTTAAATTGTAAACTTAGACAATGTTTTTATTTGTATGTTATATACACAGAGAAAGAGTTAACTTGAGGATTTGTTTTAATTTTATAGGTAAGTAAATGAAAAATGACTTCAATTTTCTCATAAAATGTTTGGTTTATAGCTTTGGATTTTGATTTTTTTTTTTTTTTTTTGAGCAGCAATTTTATAAAAGAAACACTAGCAAGAAACTAGCAAATTATATAGGAATATTACTAGGATTTTTAAGCCAATCGTTCATACAAAACAAGGCTTTACATCTATACCGAACCCAAAAATAAGACTTAGTCACAATATCGTCAAACAATGTCGCCTTCATCGGAATCTTAGTATCAAAGATCAATTTGTTACGGAACGTCCACACGTACCACCACATAACGTAGAACACTCCCTCCAACATCTATTTATTCTTGAACGAAAGACGTAAATTCTCCATCCACGACACCCAATCCGCATACGACTCGACCCCCACATAAGGAACATCCCACCAACGAACGATCAAGCGGACTAATTGACGAACCAGATCACAAGAGAAAAATAAATGGCTGACCGTCTCCACTCCCGTATCACAAATATCACACTTAATAGAATCGAGCGAAATACCTCGACGCGAAATATTAAATCTAGTAGGCAACGAATTAGATTTGACCTTCCAAGCAATTACATTAACCTTAATAGGCACGTAGCGCACCCACCTGTTTTTTTGAGCAGCATCTGGAAGAGTTTTATCGTCTATCAAACGCCTTACCGACGCGAAATATTCATGGGTCCTTCCGCCATTTTTGAGTATGTGGTTTTTTTAGTAGTATCTTTGTTAAGTCATCATGTGACATGTTACTGTAGGATTTAGATTCCCTTTGGATTCTTTTGGTCCTATGTAAGCATTTTGAACTCTTTAGTCCTTCTGCCATTTAATTTTCTTGATTATTTGGGGTAGGATACCTTTTCTTTGTATTTTGTTTTCGATGTGGGTTCTATTTTATTGTTGTCTTTCTAAAAAAAATTCTTAAAACACCTCCTAATTCAAAAATACAATTTATTAAATATATAGTACAAATCAAACAAGCTATGAACTAACTCTAAGTTATACAATTATTCAAAGTCATGGTGCAACCAATAAAGCTTGCTTAATATTTAATTTCACGGTGAACAAAGATTATAAAAAAACAAATTCTAAAAACATAGTAAAGAAAAATTTTGTAGTATAAAAAATTAAATAGTACATCTCATTAAGTCATGTGCAAATTTATGTAGCGCAAACTATTTATCAGTTTCAATTATGGTGGATCAACCAAATCAAAAGAGACCGATACAAAGTTTTTTTTTGTGTGAGGGATCTTACTTCTCCGTCGCTGATGACTATTACAACGACTTAAAAGAAACCATAGCTTATAACATATTAACAACCATATGAACAAAAAACCAATGAATCTAAGTTTATTAAAAAAATCTTTAAACTCTATACCAAAGACTACGAGTAAAGAATAAAATAAACGTAAACTACAGTGGCCATGGTGTCGGAAATCATCGGTGTTGTTGTGCGATGATGGTGTGTTCCCAAATGTGGAGAAACAACAACAGAACAACTGCGTTTGAGTGTCAGAAAAGCGGTGTTCATTGTGTGGCAAATCGACGACCCTTTGGCCGGAGCAGCAGATAGATCGTGCAGTGGTGGGGTTGCAGAGGTGTCAGTGTATGAGATACACTTTGTGTATTTGTTTTCATATTTTGTGAAGTATGCATGCTTGTTCCCGTTGTAGAGAGCGGATCTATTAAAAGAGGAAATTTAAAGTCTAAAAAGCCCACTTATAACTCGACACCGTCCACCAACTTCCTCCTCCTTTTATTTTACTAATTTCGTTTAGGGGTATATTGGTCATTTAACGTTTTTTAATTTCACCTCAATTTAAATGAAATAACTTTCAAACGACAAACTTTTATTAAAAACCGATTTCACCATAATTTTTAAAATTCGATTCTCTTTAATTTGGTATAAATCTTGATATATAAATCGAATTTTTTTAAGATTTAGTGGGTTATGATTTTTTGAAATTTTCGGCGTATTCGACCTCTTTTATCTAATTTAAAGGTTGATTACATAAAATTTAAAACACGAAAGTTGTAGATTTTAGTTCACTCTTTACACAAGTTTTGAATCACTCAAATCCGATATGAAATAAGTGAGATATCGCACGTTAAAAATAGCGTTTTAGTCATATTTGTTGACACAATGATGTGTTTGATAAAATGTCTAACTTAGATTTTAGTGTTAAAATTGCGTTAAATGCTCTAAATTTTGTACCACAACGCATCATTAATCATTTTATTAATGTAAGATTCAAAAGTGATTTTTTAGTCGTTAATATAAAATAAAAATGCACGTTTTGTTCATGATTAATCTTGGTTCATCAATCGATGGGCGATGAATCAATCAGCGATGAACCAAACCAAAGCGATGAATAAACAAAAGTGATGAACCAAATCAAACATAGTTCATCGCTTTATTTTAGTTCATCAATCATAATTCGACAACATGTTGGTGTTTGTTTTGTTTTGTTCATCGCTTTATTTTGGTTCATCAATCACGAGTTTCAGATTTTAGTTTGGTTCATCGCTTTTGGTTTGGTTCATGAATCATAGTTTTAGTTTTGGTTTGGTTCATCGGTTTTGGTTTTGGTTTATGAATCATAGTTTCGTTTTGGTTTGGTTCATCGATTTTGGTTTTGGTTCATTAGTTTTGGTTTAGTTCATCAGTTTGGTTTGGTTCATCGATCATAGTTTGATTTTGGTTTGGTTCATCGATTATTGGTTTGGTTCATCGGTTTGGTTTAGTTCATCAATCATAGTTTCATTTTGGTTTGGTTCATCGATTATTCGTTTGGTTCATCGTTTAGTTAGGTTCATCGGTTTTGCTTTTATGCTTTTTTTAACAGATTTGATTTGGTTCATGATTCATCACTTTGGTTCATCGGTTTTAATAGTTAAAAACATTAACTATTAAAACGTCACTTTGAATCTTACATTGAAAAATGATTAATGATACGTTGTGGGACAAAAATTAGTGCATTAAGCTCAACTTTAACACTAAAATCTAAGTTTGAGACATTTCATCAAACACCTCAGATGCAACAAATGTGAGTAAAACACCATCTTTAACGTGCGATATCTTACCCATATGACATCGAATTTGAGTGATTTAAATTTCGGGTAAAGAGTGAACAAAATCTATAACTTTCATGTTTTAAGTTTTTCAAGATTCGACATTTATGAGCGTAAAAAATAGGTAGAAAATGCCAAAAAAATCGAAAATCGAACCATTTGATATGTAAAAAAAGTTTGAAATATTTATCAAGATTTATACCAAATTAAAGAGAATCGAATTTTAAAAATTATGGTGAAATCGGTTTTTAGTAAAGTTTGTCGTTTGAAAGTTATTTGCGTTTGAAATTTGGGGTGGAATATGAAAACAGGTTAAATAACAAAAAATACCCTCTAACCAAATTTAATAAGAAAAAGGAGGGAGTAGGTGGAGATGGCATACGATGATGATAGAACTTTCTGGCTTAAATTTTTTTTTTTTTTCACTGCGAGGGATCTCAACCTCCAGTTGTATACAAGGTAGATGAACACTTTAGGAAATGCATTTAATGATGATTTCAACCATTATAACTTGTGGCCAAATTAATCGAAAAATAATATAGACGAGATTTCCGAAAAGAAGAGATGGTAAATTGTTTATCTTCAAATATTTTATCGTCTTACAAAAGGTTTATCAAGCCCAAATAATTTTACCGGCTAACTACTTATATTAAAAAGTATTAAGAACCAAATTCATAAGATAAAGTCAAGATGTAAGTTTCTTATATTCCGTTCTGATGGGTTCAGGTGTTGTTGTTGTTCTTGAAACTTTAGATGTAAGTTTATTTTTTAGCATCATGTTTGTACTTTTTTAAATTTGATAAATCTCATAATGTGTGATCAAGTAGTGTGGATTTTATATACGGTATACAAAAGGCTCTGTTGCAACGTGCGACAGCAAAATTTCTTGTTTATAAACATTGTAAGTTTCGTATGTGTGTTGTGGAAATATGAAATTTGAATCATAATTTAAATAGAGTTTTTACCAAGATTGAAAAAATCTTGAATCGGTAGTCGGTCAGCAGTTTCCCTTGTAGCTTGTAATCAGTATAGGCGGGATTAATTGGTAATTAATTGAATTGGCATTTCCAGGAAATTTTTGAAATTTTTATCGAGTTTTGGGTAATTCTAGTGAGTTTTAAGCATTTACGACGAGATTTGCTTCATATCAACAACTTGTAATAGATATAAACAACGACTATAAGTGATTAAAACAAATTCCCGACATGTTTATGTTACTTCCGACAAGATTTGCAGGTTTCCAATAATATTGACCACCATAGATCACCGTTGACCTATTTGTATAAATAAAAAAGGTTGGTGACTGATTTGCGCCTAAACGACGTAGGCGATTAATCGGCCTTATAGATTTTTTTAGTGATAATTTGACACATGGGTTTATGTTTTTTGATTAAGATGAGCTTTTTTGTGATCATATTCAAACATAACTAAATCAGAAAATAGTCTCGTCCTTGTTGAGGGCATCCCTGAAGCGCGGGGGATTTTGTTACATTTCTAATTAGATGTCTTGCATTTATGGGCCTTTTGGGCCGGTTGTGGGCGAGGAGGCCTTGATTCACCCTCCGTGGACGAACCTTGCGGTGGAACCCTTAGGTTTTTGGGGCATTGGAATTGGTTCTTATAACGAAGTAAATGGCATCTCCTTTAATGTCAATAGATAAGAGTGTCTTTGATATTGTTAAACAAAAGTAGAGCAACTCCTTAGCCATGTTCTTCATTTTCTTTGATCAATCAATTGAATTTATGAACCTAAAATCTAACTTTAACCCGCTCTTACAACTCTCCTTTCTTAAAAAAACTATAAATAACTTTCTCTCGTAACGATAATAAATATGTAGATGGGTAAACAATGTATTGAAAAATCCTATTACTTTGCCAAGACAATCCAACCAACCATCTGTTATTTTCAATAACCAAGTGAGAGGTTGAGATCCCTCAAAGTGAAAAAAAAAAAAAAAAAAGTTCTATCGTTGATCTTAGTATGTCCTCCACCTACTTCCTCCTTTTTCTTATTAAATTTGGTTAGAGGGTATTTTTGTCATTTAACTTGTTTTTCATATTCCACCCCAAATTTCAAACGAAATAACTTTCAAACGACAAACTTTTACTTAAAACCGATTTCACCATAATTTTTAAAATTGATTCTCTTTAATTTGGTATAAATCTTGATAAATATTTCAAACTTTTTTTTACATATCAAATGGTTCTTGATTTTCTTGATTTTTTGGCATTTTCGGCCCTATTTTTACGCTCATAAATGTCGAATCTTGAAAACTTAAAACATGAAAGTTATAGATTTTGTTCACTCTTTACCCGAAATTTAAATCACTCAAATTCGATGTCATATGGGTAAGATATCGCACGTTAAAGATGGTGTTTTACTCACATTTGTTGCATCAAGGTGTTTGATGAAATGTCTAGCTTAGATTTTTAGTGTTAAAGTTGAGCTTAATGCACTAATTTTTGTCCCACAACGTATCATTAATCATTTTTCAATGTAAGATTCAAAAGTGACGTTTTAATAGTTAATGTTTTAACTATTAAAACCGATGAACCAAAGTGATGAATGATGAACCAAATCAAACTGTTAAAAAAAAAGCATAAAAGCAAAACCGATGAACCTAACTAAACCGATGAACCAAACGAATAAGCGATGAACCAAACCAAAGCGAAACTATGATTGATGAACTAAACCAAAGCGATGAACCAAACCAATAATCGATGAACCAAACCAAAATGAAACTATGATCGATGAACCAAACCAAAGCGATGAACTAAACCAAAAACTAATGAACCAAAACCAAAGCGATGAACCAAACCAAAAGCAAACTATGATTCATAAACCAAAACCAAAAGCGATGAACCAAACCAAAACTAAAACTATGATTCATGAACCAAACCAAAAGCGATGAACCAAACTAAAAGCGAAATCGTGATTGATGAACCAAAATAAAGCGATGAACAAAACAAAACAAACACCAACATGTTAAGTGAAACTATGATTGATGAACCAAAATAAACCGATGAACTATGTTTGATTTGGTTCATCACTTTGGTTTGGTTCATCGGTTTGGTTTGGTTCATCGCTTTGATTGATTCATCGATTCATCGATTGATGAACCAAGATTAATCGATGAACAAAGCGTGCATTTTATTTTATATTAACGACTAAAAAATCACTTTTTGAATCTTACATTAATAAAATGATTAATGATGCGTTGTGGTACAAAATTTAGAGCATTTAACGCAATTTTAACACTAAAAATCTAAGCTAGACATTTTATCAAACACATTGTGTGCAACAAATATGACTAAAACGCCATTTTTAACGTCGATATCTCACTTATTTCATATCGGTTTGAGTGATTCAAAACTTGTGTAAAGAGTGAACTAAAATCTACAACTTTCGTGTTTTAAATTTTGCGTAAATCAACCTTTAAATTAGATAAAAGTAGGGTCGAATATGCCGAAAATTTCAAGAAAATCATAACCCACTTGAAATCTTAAAAAAATTCGATTTATATATCAAGATTTATACCAAATTAAAGAGAATCGAATTTTAAAAATTATGGTGAAATCGGTTTTCATAAAAGTTTGTCGTTTGAAAGTTATTTGCGTTTGAAATTTGAGGTGAAATTAAAAAACGGGTCAAATGACCAATATACCCCTAAACGAAATTAGTAAAATAAAAGGAGGGAGGAAGTTGGTGGGCGGTGTCGAGTTATAAGTGGGCTTTTTAGACTTTGCAAATTTCCCCTCTTTTTAATAGATCCGCTCTCCCAAGTGAGATGCCAACATGTCAACAATATACTTATCGAAGAAACGGGAGCCAAAACTTCATTGATACATACTTAATGAAAGATTAGATAAGTACTCTTTTTTTTTGAACGGCATTTTATTGAAACAAAACTAGCAAGGAGCTAGAACGTTACAAGGAAACAAGATACGGGTTTTTTAACCAATCAACCCAACTAAAAGACACTTTGCATCTATATCTACTCCAATAAAACGAAAATAAAAGAATGTCATCAAAAAGCGCCATCTTTGAAGGAGGATCTACGCCAAAAACCATCTTGTTACGGAAGGACCAAATAAGCCACCATAAACCAAAACAAACCCCCTCTAATAACTTCTTGTGCTTACTCGACATCCTTAGATTACCGGACCAAGATGCCCACTCATCAAACGATCTAAGCTCCATGAAATCCACATTCCACCAACGACAAATCTTATGAAAATTATCTTTGGCAAAGTCACACGCAAAAAAAAGATGAGTCGACGATTCAACTCCTTTACCACATATGGGACACATAATAGAAGGAATATCTAAACCCCTACGCGACAATTTGATACGAGTAGGCAAGCAATCTAACCGAACCTTCCAAGCATGAATATTCACCTTAATAGGGACCTCCTTAATCCACCGTGTTTGAGAAGATACATTAGGCAAATTATAATCATCAATTGCCTTGCGTATCGAGGATACCGAAAACTCCCCCGAGCCTTCTAAAGCCCAATACCATCTATCTTGCGCCACTCCAAGAACTACATTACCGAGAGCATCCAACAAATGTTGCAACTGCTCGGATTCCACACCACTTCAAGGTATACGCCGAAACGAGCTCCAAATGTTCTCTTGCATAAGTTTAGAGGCCACATCAATATCCTTATTATCCTCCAAACTATAAAGTCTAGGAAATGTATGCTTCAACGCATTCTCTCCACACCACACATCATCCCAAAAAGAAGTCTCCACACCATTACCTATCCTTTTATTCATAAAACTATGAAAATCAATACCTTTCAATTTGAAAATCTTCAACTCTTGAACAATACCACACCAAATGGATTTAGGAACATATTTCGATCCTTCACCAATTCTCCCATCCTCACCATAAATGGCTTTGATAACCCTAGTCCATAATAAGTCTTGTTGAGTAGTGAATCGCCAAACCCATTTGAACATAAGAGCACGATTTAGCGCATATAAGCTAGAAACACCAAGGCCACCTTTCTCTTTTGAAGACAACACATTACTCCATTTAACCCATACCGACTTCTTACTATTCAAATCTATCCCATTAAAAAATAGCATTACAAATATATAAATTTAAATATTTTAGTAATTTGTTTCTTTTTACAAGAAAAAATGATATACTTTTTTTTTTTTTTTTTTTTTTTTTTTTTTGCAATAGTGAATTTGTATTAATCTTCCAAATGTAAGATATCAGAATCTGTTTTGGACAGCTCCCAAAACAGATGCAATACGTCACAAGATGAAAATGATATACTTCATAGGATAATATGTCAAGAAAAACATGAGAACAAACTCTATTATAATTTTTATTAATGGGTGATATATTATGTGCTTTTAGCGTTATGAATAAGAGATTGCAATATATTTATAACTTTATTAAAAGAAAAATCAACCTAATACCATTCATTTTAGGGGTGAGCGAAAAAACCGAAAAGACCGAATAAATCGAAAACCGAAACCGAATCAAATCGAAAATAACCGAACCGAACTAATAACCGAACCGAATTTGCTAAAACCGAACCAAACCGAATTACTAATTCGGTTCTCGGTTTGGGTATGAGTTTGGCAGTTTGAACCGAAAACCGAACCGAAAATCAAATTCATATAAATATATATATTTTATATATTTATATATATATTTATATATTTTTAAGTATATTTATATATAAATAAATACTATTAAAAGGTTATCATAATATAATAAAATACTTTTTATGCTTGAAATATATTTTTTTGCTAAATATCTATCTAATTATTAATTTTTTTTAAAATAGTGAAATTCGGGTTATTCGGGTCAACCCGAAAACCGAACCGAATTAGAATTCAACCGAACCGAACCGAAAACCGAATTTGAATTTGGTTCGGTTCGGTTCTTGGATTGACCTAAAAAAATATTTTAACCGAATTAACCGAACCGAACTAACCGAACAACCCGATAACCGAACCGATCAACACCCCTAATTCATTTTTAAGTTTCATTCAAGAAACATCAAGGCTTGCTATATTATGGGCTTTTATCAAATGCTATTATCCAATTAGACCAAATGCCAATACTATTCAAAGAGTAACTGGGCCTAAAAGAAAGGTTACCCAGGTCTTGTCTGGGAAAAACTAGGGGCGTTCATAGTTTGGGGTAGGGCTGAGCATCGGGCCGATCCCGACCCGGCCCGACCCGAATCCCGACAAGCCGGCAAACACAAACCGACTCCCGACCCCGACAAGCCCGACTAACATGATTCGGGACTCAGGATCGGGACGGGATTCGGGATTTGATCGGTTTTGTTTGTTGTTTTTTGGTTTTCGGCCCGTCCCGACCCGATCCCTACAAGCCCGAAACCCGACTAACCGGAAAACACAAACCGACTCCCGACCTCGACAAGCCCGACTAACATGATTCGGGATTCGGGATTCTGTCGGTTGCTCACCCCTAGTTTGGGGTAATACCTGAATAAACTGAGAACTGAAACCGAACCAATCCGACTCGAAAATAATCGAACTAAACCTGTAACTGAACCGATTTTGTCAAAAACGAACTGAACTGAATTAAGTATTTGATTTTCCGTTTGTTTATAGTTTTAACAATCTAAACCGAAAACCGAACTTAAATAAATATAATATATATTTCATATATTTATATATTAAAAAAAAGATATTAATACTCTTTTATACTAGAATACTTTTTAAGCTTGAAAATTTCTTTTTGCTAAAAATCTATATAAATAAATGAATAAATAATTAAAATTATGTAATTCGGGTTATTCGGTTCGGTTCGGTTATGGGAGTTCATTTTTTGGTTCGGTTTAATCAATTTGAATTCGGTTCAGTTCAGTTTTTGTTATACCTAGAAAAAAATTAATCGAACTAACCGAACCGAATAAGTCAATAAACCAAACAACCCCGTAACCGAACTGATGGGGAAAAACAAAAAAAATGCAAGTTATGTCAATCTCACATTTTAGTTCTTATACTAATAAACTTGTCAATTTTTGGGGTTTCGTGGCATTTTCTTTTTCTATTAAAACAAAATCCTTTCACATTTTTTTTTACCATTTTACTTTTACTTTTACTTTTTCATTTTTTTAAATGTAAAATGGTCATTTTATTTGCACATATGTCGAAATTTAAGAGCTTTGTGTTTTAATAGCAAAAAAAAAATGCTACACAAAACCACAAAAAATAACAAGTTAAATACATTTTCAAATCATCTGCACTTTTTATAATAATGGCAAAGATACACTAAGCTTACAAGTTTTTCTAGATTTATATAAGATCATAAGCCCAATATGTTAACTAACACAAACACCCTCTTAATATAAACCATACACTTGCACATGGGATTCGAACTCACAACAACTTGGTGTAGACATCAATCTCACAAAGACTTGATATACCACTTCACTTCAAACCATATAAAAAATAATTTGATTAATGACTGTTAGCCGTAACATTTTTATTAGAAGTGATGGTCATTCACGTAACGTGTGTTAGATATCGTGCTAGAATAGTCAACGGGCTCGTGGATTGGGCTAAGCTAAATGGTTAATCGTTTAGTTAAGCTAGCCTTGTATAAGTTCATGTAACCCAATCCATGTCCAAGCCCATCTCACGGCCCATGGCCAAGCCTTAGGGCATTATGTTACTTGTACTATAAATACCCCTCAAAGTCTCATTTGAGGGGTGTGCTTGAGTGTGTTTTGTGTGTGTTTTCTTTCAAGTAATACAAGTTTCCTTTCATGATGTTTTCTCTCTACATACACGAGTTACATCTTAAGTCACCATCTTTCTATCTTTTCTTCTTCATCTTTACGCATATCTATAGTTTGTGTTTAACGTGTTCATCTTGTGGTAACGAGGGTATACGCGTAAGGTTGATGTAAAAACAAGGTCCTACAATTGGTATCAATCGCCTAACAATGGTTTAGGAGTGTGTGTGTTCGTTTTTTGTTAAAGCTTTACAAGAAAAGTTGCGTTTTTTCCTATAAAACGTGGGCTTTTTGCATAAAGTTTTGATTTTTACGTGGTTTTAAGCTTAAAGTTGTAGTCTTTATTGATCATTAAGTGTTTTGGAAGAAGTTTGTGCAAAAGAAATCATTTGGAAACGAGTTTTTGGGTGAAAAATTGCGTTTTTGCAAAACTGGTCAGTTTTTACGCGTAAGCATTGAAAGTCAAAACCCTCTTTTTACGCGAAGGAAAAGTCAAAACCCTAGTTTCTACGCGTAAGGTCTACGCGTAAGAATTGAATTTGTACTCTTAAGCTTTTGGTGACAAATCTTCGTGCAACAACGGTTACTCAGTGTTTTCCTTGCTTGGATAAGCTTGAAAAACACTTCGACTTGTGGATATCTTTCACGCTTGGACGAGTGTGAAGGATTTTGGTTTTAAACCTAATCTTACGCCTAAGCACTAAGCTTACGAGTAAGCACTCTACGCCTAAGTTAAATCTTACGCATAAGGTACTCTACTTCTAAGTATAACGTTTACGCATAAGCTTACGTTTAACCTTAAGTTTACGCATAAGTCTGGGTCTACGCATAAGCATCATCTTACGCCTAAGGAGAGTTACGCATAAGCAGTCTACGCCTAAGCCAATTCCTACGCATAAGCACTCAATCCTACGCCTAAGAACAAGTTTACGAGTAAAATCTTAAGCAAAACTTCAAACGGCCATAACTTTTGAACCGTAACTCCGTTTTCAGCGTTCTACCATCAAAACGACCGTGAGAACGAGGAGAATGACCCGCAGAATGAACTGAGGGTGCAACTTCAAGTCCTAAAAACGCTCCGAACAGAAGTTATTGAGGTTTTTAAGTTTTCTGTCACAATTTTCACTACAACAACCGAGCTTAATCTTCATCAAACACAACTCCTTTATCGTTGAATCGATCCTACATCAACTTTATCATTAATTACCTTCATCAATGGCTACTCAACAAGACATTCATGCGGTAGGTGCGAAAACCGTCCTCCTATCTTTGGAAAAGGGTGGATATCTTCAATGGACAAGTCGTATGCTCCGTTACATCAAAACCAAACCTAATGGAAAACTCATGATTCAATCCATTCTGAATGGACCCTTCAAGCCTCGACCGGTCAAAACCTCAGAATCTCGATGCAACACCTCCGTCCCACCATCTTTTCGTGTTCAAAATGAATCGGGATACACGGACGAGGATAACAAACAGTTGAAGCGAGATGACATGGTAATACACATTGTCCAAGCGGGTTTACCGAGAGACATATTCTTTGTTGTGAGCAATGAAAGCTGCTACGAAATGTGGGAGCGTGTTAGGCGGCTTTGTTATGGAATGTAAATTGGTCAACAAGACACGGAGAACAAGTCGCTAAGCGCATGGGAGAAGTTTACATCTACTCCGTGAGAATCCATTGAATCCTACTATGGAAGGTTTTGCGTTGATGAATGAGCTTATCGAAACAAGTTGGCACCCAGAACTATCGTGAGTAACATCAAATTTCTCAACAATCTTCCGGAAGAATGGGGACGATATGTCACTATTGTCAACCAAACAAAGGACTTACATCGGTGAACTTTGATCAACTCAACGATTTTACAAACAAAACCAAGTCAAGTCAATGAAGTAAGGAAAGAAAGATTGGCAAAGAATCATGATCCCTTGGCACTAATTGCAAAGACTCAAACCCGGTGACTACACAACAACAAGCTTCATCATCTTCCACTAACAACAACTTGCGACAATACATTCCACAACCACAAGTCGTTATCCTCAACAACAATTCTACCCACAAGAACAACAAGTCATCAACAACAACAATTATCCACAATACCAGAACAAGGAATCACCGATCTTGAACCGAACAAGAACAAGTTTTGTCAATGCATTTGCTTTTTGACTAAAGCATTCGAGGTCGCTATTCCACACCAACTAACAACAACCAAAGGATTTCATCAAACACTGCATAGCAGGCAAATTGCACGGTAGGGTGTGAATATGGGTCATCAAGGACAAATGGTTGGAGTTATTAGGAATCGCGAGGATATGCTCTTGGATTTTACACGGGTAATCAGCGGTTCCGTATCGGTGTCAGTTGGGTCGAATGTTGGAAATCGATGGGGCGAGAATGTTGGGAATAGAGCGATGGGTAATCAAAATGGGAATCTGCGACTCGGTCATTGGGAATTATGGAAATGTGAATCAGGGTACTCAGGTTACGTGTTACAACTATCAAGGAGTGGGTCACATGGCAAGGAATTGTCCTACTAAGCCGAAAAATAAGGATCTTGCGTATCTTCAGAAAGCTATCATGTTGGTACAAAAGGAACAATCAGGAATGCAGTTGAGTGCTGAGGAACATGAATTTATAGCTATTATGGATGATTTGGAAGACCGAGAGGACATCAATGCAAACTGCATCTTCATGGCAAATCTTCAGGAGACTAAATACGACACTGACTCTGACGCACCTCCTGTCTATGACGCCAATGCAATATCTGAGGTACCAATCATTGATCCATGCTATAACAATGTCATATTTGATGTGTTTACTCATGACGAACGACGACTCGTGACATCCGCACCTACTTATGATACATACCGACAATCCGAGTTGTAGCAATACTAACTTTGAAACTCCATATGTGGATCCTAGTGGAGGGTGTGGCACAAAATATCGAGACCGATGAGGAAGTACGTGCTTATTTTGAAACATTAATCAATAAGCGTGGCATTGAAATCGAGAAAGTTAAAGCGGTCAATCGCGAAGTTAAGGCCGCGAATGCTAAATCGATCACCGAGCTTGAGAGTTACAAGGAGAACGCGCAAAAGCTTTTGAATTTCACAAAACAAAGAGTCGAATTAAAAGCGGTTATCGAAATTCCGTTTAAAAGAACAACAATTGCAAATCAAGTATAAGCGATGAGTGTCTAAATACTCATCATTTTTATCTTGTCTGACTACAAAACATCTCGAAAACACTCGAAACACATCAAAATGATCAAAATATCACAAATCGGTGTTTTATGTGTTTTAAATGCAAAAATATCAAAATCGGATGAAAAATGTATCAAGTTTGCAAAATTGGCGCTTTAGTCCCCAAGTTTTAAAAGTTGTCAAATCTAGTCCACGAAATATCAAAATGTGGAATTTTATCATTCAAGGTCCTCAAGTATTCTAAGTTGTAAAAATGATCCTTGAATGATTCTTTGGTCAATTGGCAAGAAAGGTCCCTAAACTTTGAAATTTTGCAAAATTAGTCCTTGGACTTTTAAAAATGGATTTTATGCAAAAGGGTCCTTGTTCTATCAAAGTTGTCAAGTTTGGTCCTTGTGAGAGCATTGGAAAAGTTCAAGATCATATTTAGTCCCTCAAGTTTGGATAATTTGCATATTTAGTCCTTGTGTACTCCCCAAAACCAGAAGCTTTTCAACCATACCTTGTCCCTCCACCTCCACTAACACCCAAATATCCTTAATTGATTGACCAAACTCGCTTATCAAATATATCAAACCCAATGGCCAAGTCCAGTCATGCTATTGTATCAAATCATCTAGTGGCCTTTAAATTTCAAGATAAATAAGCTTTCAAGTACCTAGCCCAATCTCCACATGACCCGAGCTCCCTTTTAATATTAGCCTTAGTGTCAACATAAGTCAAACCAGCTAATAGGGTGTTCAAAGCCGCTTTTGATCATTTTGGCCAGTTGTTAATTCATCTTCCATTAGATATAGTTAAGTGTGTTTAAGCATTAAAACCAACTTAGCAAAAATTTTAATTTGATGCTTAAAATAGATTGCTTAATGTTGTTAATGTTGTTGCCCTTATTTAATGATTAAACCGAGATGGTTTTCCATCGTGTTAGAGTTTGATAAAGGTTGTAATTGTTTTTCAACCCCTCTCCATACCTTGTCCCTCCACCTCCACTAACACCCAAATATCCTTAATTGATTGAACCAAATCCATTAATTGCTCAAACTGCTTTGAAGAAATATTTGGTGCCAAAACTAGCCAAAGTGGACGGATATTCCACAAAATAAGCTCTTAATCACATCAGCTTGTTTGGTCCATAAGCTTGTCAAAACAACTTATTTGTGATTTGTAAAATTTTGTGTTCATTAAAGTTTCATAATATCAGTATTAAAGTAGTTTTCAAAAGAAAATCCGAAAAAGATCAATTAAAAATCGGTGATAGTGTTTATTTAATATTTCCTAGCTTTTGATTTTTCTTTTAGCTTTTAATAAGCAAATCTTGTTTTTCTATTTTTTTAGTTTTCGTCATTATATAGTATTTTTAGAAAAAGTTTCATATTTTTCTCTATCTTTTTAGTATTTATTATAATTTTAAATAGTTAAAAGTAGTAATTAATTAGTAATAATTAAATAAAAAGTGTGAAAAATATATTTTTAATTTTAAAATTAGTTTTATAGTATTTTAGATTTTTCTGAATCATAAGTATATTTTTCTAGCCTTATTTTGTATTTTCTTCTATTTTAGAGTATTTGTTAAATAGTTAAAATAGTTTTTAATTAATAACAATTAATTAAATAGTGTTAAAAATAATTTTCTTTTTCTAATAATTTTCTTTTATTTTTAGTATTTCAAAAATGTTATTTTCATATTTTTAGACCTTTTATTTCTTAGTTTTCACTTTTTATTTTGTACGTATACGTAGTTTTTAAACTTACGTTTACGTTTCTTTCATCTGATTGTTGTGTTTTCCAACTCTGTATCCTATCCCATTCCAATCAATCAGTAGTGTAAGTTCTAATCAAAACCTTTACTGATTACTATCCTTAGTGATCATTCTATCCTCTGAGTTTGTTTTGACACACCATTGAGTCTCCGTGGGACTAAACGACCCGGGAATTCATTCTATTCTCCAGGACTTCATTGTATTTGTGTTTTAAGCAGTTTTAAGCTTCTTACGGTTAGCCATTCACAAGTGGCTAGCTTGTGTGAGGTAGCTTGACTAGTTTAGCACAGATCAATAACACACTTGATGTGAATTTGAACTTGAAAATAAAATCTTTAAACAAGGAAATTTCTGATCTAAATGACCAACTTTCTAAACAAAAAACAATGTTTTCTGATCTTGAAAAAGAGAAGAAATAGTTGATTCTTGATTTTCAAAGCGAGAAGATTCTCTCCTTGATGAAATTCTTGATAAAGATGATAAAATCAAAAATTGGAAAATTTGCTTGTTACAAAGGGTCATTCATTAAATCAACCAATATGTTGATTAATCAAACGAATCCGTATTTTCATACAACACAAAAATGGCTCTTGGTAACACACCTCCTTGTTTCCTCAAGAAAGCTCAGAAAGAACAGAATGTTTTGAACAATGGAAAAGCATTGCATGAACCCATAATTGTTCGTGATTCTCTTGAAACATTAGAACTATCTGACGAGAGTAGATCAACAATGAAACAAAAGAATTCAGAAATCAAACCAATCGACTATAACAAATGGAACAAAATTAATGGAATTACTTTTGTTTCACAAAAAGAAAAGTCAAAGTTTTCCATCACACCAAGTGCTTCAAACAAATAGTCAACACCAGTTTCAAAACCAGTTCCAAATCCTGTAGTTGTCTCACAATCTCTTTCGAAAATCGAACAAATGTCTTCAAACAATCCTTTTAACACAAGTGATGCTAGAAGCATTTTAGATGACGTTAAAACTAGAATTGGAGAACTTCAAGAGACCGTTAAATCTAAAACCAATATTATAACTAATATCTGGTTTTCTAGTTTTGATGATGACAATAAAAAGTTTTTGAAACTCAAATTGCCCCTCAGCTGAATAACATCAACTCAAGGGTAATTCATTTTGAACAAGCATTTTTGAAAGAAACAATTGACTTTGTCAAGGACCATAAATCCCTAGTAAAGAAAGCTAATGAAAGAGTCGAACATATCAAAGTTTTGGAAAATTTAAATGATTCTCTCTTCGAAGATGTTCTGTGTACCGATATTATGTCCATTGTTTTACAAACATATTCATTGAAGATCATGAAAGACTCGATCGAGACCTCCAAATTGTTTCAAAATATGAAAAAGCTCTTGAAAACTTGAAAAATAAAATGTATCATATTTTAAACAACTTGATCGAAAAACCGAGGAATGCAAGTATGAAAAAGCATCATATGGCGTGCCTACAATGACATGAAAGCGAAAAATGATCTTTTGAAGACTCAATGGAATGTCAAAAGGAAAGGCGATGGATACTAAGATTACAAAACCATTGACTGAGGAGAAAGCAAATGTTCCCAAACCGGTTTTAAAACCAAAATTGTCTGTTTCTATGCCTCCTCCAAAAGTCAATAAGAAAAATGATTTATCAAAACCAGTCACTCCACCTGCCTTGCCTAAACAAAATGTTGAAAAAGGAAAAGCGGTTATCGAGAAACCAAAAGTTTTAGCACCTGGCCTCTTTAAGTTGAGTACCACTAATGCGTCTGCCTCCATATCTAATACATATGGAACAAACGACATAAGTTTAGATAAGCACTCCAAAGAGACTAGGAAAGTTGAAACCACTTCTCTAAATAAAAATGTGAATCCTAATGCGTGTGCCTTACCTTCTACAGGACTAGAAAGCACCTCTAGGAGCAGCAAACTAAAGCCTAAGAGCAATACAAGGAACAATAGAGTCTCGCATGCCTCTAAGAGTAGTAGCTTGAATAAAGAGAAGAAAGTAGAAGAACACCCTAGGAATTTACCGCTTTGTAATAAGAAAGACATTTCATCTGAATGTAATGAACCTATGAACTCTGCTAAGTTTAATGAATCTGTTGAATCTGTTTGTTTAACTTGCAAGAAATCTTTAACTAATGTTCAAGATGATTGCGTTTCTAAGAATGTGATTGATAAGCCTGTTCAGAAGAACTTCCCAAAAAGAACTTATGCTAAACGAATAGGAAGACTAGTGGCAAGACTTAGGCTTTACACTACTGATAAGAAGCATAGTGTTTACTTTAGGGATGACAGTTGGAAACCCACGGGTAGAATTTTTACACTCCAGAATGGTACAATGAGTGACAAACCAGAATACCCAGTCGAAAACTTCTTTGAGTGTGATCAGGATTTTACCTCTAACCCAAAGGAACCAAAATCAAAACGGTTTCCAAAATCTTGTTCTTCTGTTATTGGCAGGTTATCAAAATATGTCTTTAGATCGTCGACTCGGGTTGCTCCAAGCACATGACCGAATCAAGTCACGATCAATTTCGTCTGAAATTCATGGAAGCTGTCGATTTGGAAATGATCATGTAGCAACTATCATGGGTTTTGGAGATTTACCTTTGGAAATTATTTGATCACTCGGGTTTACTATGTCGAAGGGTTGGGACACAATTTGTTTTCGATCAGGCGATTCGTGATGCGATTTAGAGGTTGCTTTTAGAAAAATGCTTGCTTCGTTAGAAACTTGAATGGCGATCTCTTAAGCGGGAATCGTGATACAAACTTGTATGCTATCGACATTAACCAAATGGCCTCTTCATCACCAATATGTCTTATGACACGAGCATACGGAACAAAGTCCGGTTGTGGCATCAAGATTATCCCATCTCAATTTCGACACCATCAACAAACTGGCCAAAGACAACATCGTCAACGGACTTCCAAAGTTTAAATACACCAAGGATCACCTATGTCCATCATGCGAACAAGGAAAAAGCAAAAGAGCATCATATAAACCCAAACCCGTACCTAGTTCGGAAGCAAGGTTGCATATGTTGCACATAGACTTATGTGGCCCAATGAGAGTTGAAAGCATTAATGGGAAAAAGTATATTATTGTTATCGTTGATGACTATTCAAGATATACATGGGTTAGGTTTCTGAGATCAAAAGACAAAGCACCAGGCATCATCATCACCTTCCTGAAACGTATTCAAGTACTTCTTCAAGCTCCAGTAAGAGTAGTAAGAATAGATAACGACACAGAATTTACTAATCGGAGTTAAGAGCTTATTTTGAAGATGTTGGAATCACTCATCGACATCAGTTGTTAGAACTCCACAACAGAATGGGGTAGTTGAAAGAAGAAATCGTACTCTTGTGGAAGGTGCTCGCACAATGCTAATTTATTCTAGTACACCGTTATTTCTATGGGATGATGTTGTTGCCAATGCTTGTTTCACTCAGAATCGATCCCTAATCCATCCAAGATTCAATAAAACCCCATATGAGCTAATCAACAACAGAAAACCTGATATCTCTTACCTTTACGTGTTTGGCGCTTTGTGCTATCCGACAAATGACAGAGAAGATCTAGGAAAACTGAATGCTAAAGGTGATATTGGAATCTTCATTGGATACTCTGAAAACTCGAGGGCATTCAGGGTGTATAACAGAAGAACTAGGAAGATAATGGAGACGATGAATGTGAAGTTTGATGAACTTTCAAAAATGGATTTTGAGAGACTCGCTCTAGAACCCGCACCAAACCCGCAGACTTCTTGACACATCAGTTCAGGACTCGTACAACAAAGAGCTCAATCAACTTTTGCTGGCACTCCTCATGAACAAGAATGGGAGAATTTCTTTGAGTTAATGTTCGATGAATACTATGGTGGAATCTCGACAAATGCATCAAACCATCATTCCGCTGCACCCGCTCAACATCCTCTACCACCACCAACAGAAGATGCATCTACAACGGTCGACACCAATGCACCAACTCCATCAACATCATCTACATCTACTCCAGTAACTCCAATTCTTCAAACAGTTTTACCAGCAGTTGATGAGCAAAACCAAAACATATCATTTCAAGAAGAACCTACTCAAAACCAGAACGATGTAACGTTAGATGAAGACTTATTTGAAAACCCGTTTGCTACGGAATCAGCTGAATCATCTTCAACCTTACGAGAACCATCTAACTCGCATACGTTTAACCAACGGTATCCTTCTACTCTGAAGTGGACAAAAGACCACCCAATTGAACAAGTTATTGGTGAACCTTCACGGCCAATTCAGACGAGACGCCAACTTGCCACCGATTGAGACTTGTGCATTTACCTTTGCTCAATTAGCAATATTGAACCGAAGAACATTCGAGAGGCAATGGCAGAACCCACATGGATAGAAGCGATGCAAGAGGAACTTCTCCAATACCGTCTACATGACTCTTGGGATATGGTTCCAAGACCAATTGACATTTGAGTCATTGATCTCAAATGGTTATGGAAGAACAAAAGGGATGAAGAGATGACGGTAATTCGCAATAAAGCTCGTCTTGTGTCCAAAGGATACAGACAAGAAGAAGGAATAGACTTTGAAGAGTCATTCGCGCCGTTAGCTAGACTAGAAGCAGTCAGGATATTCTTAGCCTATGCCGCTCACAAAAACATCACAATTTATCAGATGGACATTAAGACCGCATTCTTGAATGGAACTCTGAAAGAAGAAGTGTACGTGAGTCAGCCAGAAGGCTTCATAGACATGGAATATCCAGACTACGTCTACAAACTCAAAAAGGCAATCTATGGTTTGAAACAAGCTCCGCGTGCATGGTATGATTAACTGTCCTCTTTCCTGATTCAAAACAATTTCACCAAAGGAACGGTCGATCCTACCTTGTTTACACAAAAATGCAAAAACGACATTTTGATTGTTGAGATTTACGTGGACGACATCATCTTTGGGTCCACTGATCCGAATCTTTCAAAACATTTTGAAAATCTCATGAAAAGCAAATTTGAAATGTCCATGATGGGGGAACTAAAATTTTTTCTTGGTTTACAAATTCATCAATCCCCATGTGGAATTTTTATTAATCAAGCTAAATATACAACTAAGATTTTGAAAAATCATGGTATGGATAATTGTGACTATGTTGGCACACCAATGGTAACATCACCAAAAATTGGAGCCGATTTGTTTGGGAAACCTATCGATCCGAAGAAATATCGGAGCATGATTGGTTCTCTCATGTACCCATCGCTAGTCGACCGATATTCATTTTGTTGTTTGCTTATTAGCACGGTTTCGTGAAAAGCCTATCGAACCGCACCTCAAAGAGGTTAAAAGGATCTTCGTACCAAGACATCCATTCACATGGGACTTTGGTATCCGAAGGAATCGGATTTGATCTAATTGCCTTTTCGGATGCGGACCACGCGGTGATCAAGTTCTGACAAAAAGTACATCCGTGGAGCATAATTTTGGGTGAAAAGTTAGTAAGTTGGTCTTCAAAGAAACAAGATTGTCTTGCACTTTCAACCGTCAAGCCGAGTATCGTCTCTATCTGCGTGTTGTGCTCAAGTTCTATGGATGAGAACACAACTCACGATTATGGCTTTACTTTCGATAAAATACCTATGTATTGTGACTCGAAAAGTGCCATAGCCATATCGTGCAATTCTGCTCATCACTCAAAGACTAAGCACATTCGTATACGCTATCACTTCAAAAAGAACACGTGGAAGAAGGTCTTGTTGAATTATTCTTCAGAAGACAGATTACCAACTCGCCGATCTATTCACTAAAGCCCTTCCAAAAGAAAGATTTAACGATTTAGTTCGACGAATTGAATGCGAAGCCTAACCCCGAGGAGTTAGAACGTCTTCTCGGATCTTCTTGAAAATGATTTTCCAAAAGCTCATTTGTAAATATTTTTGAAAAACAAAATACAAATAATTTGAAAAATCAACAAAAGCAAAATATAAAAATATAAAACTTTCAAAAATACAAAAACAATATAAAATCAAAATCCAAAATATTCTTCTCACGACATGTCTCGATAATCGATATTCATGCGTTTCTCGAAATGTCATTCACCAATGATACGGGCATGTACAGATGCTTGAGCGAGAGTTCTTTAAATGTTTTCCAAAACATGTCGTTTCTCAAAATTTCTTCAAAATGGCTTTCGATACTTGAGACGAAACCGAACTAAAATGATGACTTTTGATTATTTCAAATCAAAACTCGTGTTTTAAAGAAAATGAAGTGTACGCTTTAGTGCAATACATTTAAAACTGGTGAGAAATCATCATCATCTTGAGCACCTTTTTCAAGATTGTTCAAAAAGATTTTCAAAATATTTCAAAATATTTTGTGCTCAAGGTAACTCCCTCTAAAACCCTTTAATTGATTATTCTTTATTAAAGGGGGAGTATAAAACCAAAATGTTCCAAATTCATGCTTAAATCAAATCCGTTTGTCTCCCCAAAAGATTCTAAAAATGATGTTTAATCCATTGATATAAAAAAATATCACGAATATGCTATTTTTGAGGGGGAGAAGACATGATTAAAATGTGATCAATAAGTTTAATGATTGTTGTTTGAATCTCAAAAGAGCTCGACTCAGTCGTAACCATTGAATTGACGAGGAATCTAAGTCAGGAAATGTACCATCTCGAGAAACTTTCTATGGACTTGACCAGGACGGGTAATAATTTCAAGCTAGTTCTCTAGTGATGTAAACGTGTCTCGAATCGGCCTTGTTCATTTAAAGTCGATCAATTCAAAAAGTGCGAACTCTACCCTCTCATGCGATTTCGGTTAAAACAATATAAGCACATGTGAAGGGGAGTGTTTCGAAAACACAACTCTCAAGGTGTTAACAAAATGTTTTGATAATCATAAACACTTTGAGAGATTTTCAAGAAAATGGTTTTATGGCAACATTAGGACAGATATGGAGTTATAAGGTGACTAAGGATAGGAATTCAGTCCTATGATCCGCCAGAGCCGGAGGGATCTACCCAAGGACATCACCAATAGTTTAGAACTAGAAGTCCTTAGGTATGATTGAAAAAAGGAAGTAATGTGAGAAAGGAGAAAGAAGGGGTTGAAGAATTAAAAAGAAATGTAATGAAAAAGGGTGAAAAGAAATAGCCCTCCATAATCAACCATAGGGCATAAACCGGGTTCAATACATATGCTACTGGTTGTCACTTAGATGACGCCGGTATTGAAGACAAAGACGTCATGGACCCACTGACGCACTGCACTAAACCTTCTAGCTACTCAATTCCTTTTAAAAGGATTTGTTTTATTCTCACAGGGAACCCTACGTAATCTATCGACTTTCTCTTAGGGATCGTTGGTATTGAAGAAGGAGACCCTCTCCCTAGTCTCCGCTCAGGAAAACCAAAATGCACTATTGAGTCTAGAGCCACGAGATTCATCAAAAGATCTCTTAGGAACACTTGACATGACATCGCTTGTTGTTCATCAATAAGGACACAAGTGATATATTCTAGAGTCCCACGCAGATCTTAGCAACCGCCGAACATTTATGAGAAGTTTCACATCCGTGATCTTCAATGATTGAATGGAAACTCCCGCCATGGTCAACATCAAGCACCACGACAAGCAGTCACCGGTAAATCCCATGGATTACGCTTAATGTTTCTCAAATGGTCTATCGTGGGGTGATGCTTGATTGTACCTCCTCGACTCATCCGAATCAGAGGTGTACTTTGTACATCGCGTTATCTCACTTGTGGGACTCCGGTTCGAGAACGGCCTTTGTGAGAATTAGAGACGTGTTTTCACACTATCTTTGTTAACACACTCAAGTTCAAGCTTATGGCTGGATTACTTCTAACCCATGTTTTATGTTTTCTTCTTATGGATGCTCGCGGGAGGAAGAGATCATGCAGATTCTCCACATGCTCATACCAACAACACATGAAAGTTCTCATCAAAATCAAAGGCAACACAAAGTAAAAGATGATTCTTCGTCAATGTCAAAAAATCTACAAAGTATAAAGACTCGAGAACTACATCATTGGTAATTAAAAGTCAAATAGAAGTGTGAGCATGGTGGAGAAAGACGTGGAGACACCTAACCAACGAAGTTGACAACGGCAGAAAACCACATTAATTGATCACAAAGCATGAAGGAACAAAGAATCAAGACTATTCTATATCTACACGCAAAGTTCAAGCTCAAGGAAAGTAAAGACCTAATCAAGTGGAGAATCTTTTTAATGACCACCCCTTAGGGGGAGATTGTTAGCCGTAACATTTTTATTAGAAGTGATGGTCATTCACGTAACGTGTGTTAGATATCGTGCTAGAATAGTCAACGGGCTCGTGGATTGGGCTAAGCTAAATGGTTAATCATTTAGTTAAGCTAGCCTTGTATAAGTTCATGTAACCCAATCCATGTCCAAGCCCATCTCACGGCCCATGGCCAAGCCTTAGGGCATTATGTTACTTGTACTATAAATACCCCTCAAAGTCTCATTTGAGGGGTGTGCTTGAGTGTGTTTTGTGTGTGTTTTCTTTCAAGTAATACAAGTTTCCTTTCATCTTATTTTCTCTCTACATACACGAGTTACATCTTAAGTCACCATCTTTCTATCTTTTCTTCTTCATCTTTACGCATATCTATAGTTTGTGTTTAACGTGTTCATCTTGTGGTAACGAGGGTATACGCGTAAGGTTGATGTAAAAACAAGGTCCTACAATGACCATTCTATATGAAATACTTAATTTCAGGAAGAAAAAAAATGACAAACATAATGGCGGGAAAAAATGAGTAGTTCGGCTTTTTATCTGAAAAAATAATTATCTGATGAAAATGTAAAGTGTTGTATTGCTTAATGATAGAATTACAATGAGTCGTGTATATATAATACACAATGGGCCAATACATGGACAATACATACAAGTATAAATAAAGCCTATAAGC
Source organism: Chrysanthemum lavandulifolium (assembly GCA_022545495.1). Taxonomy (NCBI): domain Eukaryota; kingdom Viridiplantae; phylum Streptophyta; class Magnoliopsida; order Asterales; family Asteraceae; genus Chrysanthemum; species Chrysanthemum lavandulifolium. Next base: position 203,544,303 of record CM040239.1, read on the forward strand.
CCATGCACATATCATACGCTAACATCCCCTCGCAGTTTGAGCGGGAGAGGAACGAACACTCAAGCTGGACCGAAATTCATCAAATTAGGTCGTGGGTAATCCTTTGGTGAAGATATCCGCATACTGATAACGAGACGGAACATGTAGAACCCGGATATGACCAGTGGCAACCAAATCATGAACAAACTGAATGTCAATCTCAATGTGTTTCGTGCGCTGATGTTGCACGGGATTGGAAGAAAGATACATTGCACTAACATTATCACAATAAACAAGTGTAGCTGTAGATAATGGCGTATGAAGCTCACGTAAAAGATTACGTAGCCAACAGGTTTCAGCAACTGCATTGGCAACACCCCTATACTCAGCCTCAGCACTAGATCGAGATAAAGTAACCTGTCGTTTTGAAGACCAAGCTAGAAGATTGTTGCCAAGAAAAACACAATACCCATAGGTAGACCGTCGTGTAGTGGGACAACCAGCCCAATCAGCATCCGAATAAACAACTAAAGAAGATGTCGTGGAAGAATAAAGCTGTAAACCATAAGACAATGTTCCACGAACATAGCGCAAGATGCGCTTGAGAGTAGAGAAATGAGGCTCTCGAGGATCATGCATAAAGAGACAAACCTGTTGTACCGCATAAGATATATTAGGGCGTGTAAAAGTCAAATACTGAAGATCTCCGGCAAGACTACGGTACAAGGTAGGGTCAGAAACAGCATCACCATCAGCAGAAAGTTTGGAATCCGTGTCAACAGGAGTACGACAAGGATTACAAGTAAGCATACCTGCACGCTCAAGCACCTCAGATGCATACTTCTGTTGAGATAAAAATATCCCAGAAGGAGTACGAGTCATCGATACACCCAAAAAATAATTCAGTGGTCCCAAATCAGTCATAGAAAACTCCTTATGTAAAGAAGAAATGATACGATGCAGAAAATTTGTAGTAGAGGCAGTCACAACAATGTCATCAACATATAAAAGAAAATAAGCAGTATCGACACCCTGTCTGTAAATAAAAAGTGATGTGTCACAACGACTGTGCTGAAAACCAACTCGTGTAGCATAAGATGCAAATCGCTGAAACCAGGCCCGAGGGGCCTGTTTGAGCCCATAAAGTGATCTCTGTAAAAGACAAACATGATCTGGATGTCTAGGATCCCGGAAACTAGGAGGCTGATGCATATAAACTGTCTCAGATAACAAGCCATGAAGAAACGCATTCTTGACATCAAGCTGATGAACAGGCCAATGTCGAGAAATAGTAAGGCTAAGGATAGTACGAATAGTGGCTGGTTTAACCACCGGGCTAAAAGTCTCATCAACATCAATACCTGCTAGCTGAGTGCTGCCATTCGCAACAAGGCGAGCCTTGTAACGACTAAGACTTCCATCGGCATTGTGTTTAAGCCGAAAAAGCCATAAAGAACGAACAACGTTCACATCCTGTGGTCTTGGTACTAAAATCCAAGTATTATTTTTAATTAATGCATTAAACTCATCAAGCATAGCACTATACCAATTCGGGTCTTGAAACGCTTGGGTGTAGGACTTTGGAAGTGGGGATGTGGTGGACACATGTAAAGTATACCGTTGAGTGGGACGATTAGAACCGACACGGAAGCAAGTGACCATGGAGTGAGTTGAGTGGGGATTTGGGTTGGGAATAGGTGAGGCATTTGTGGAAGATGTGTGGGTAGGCATGGTTGGGCTAGAGGTTGTGGTAGGATGAGTTGAGGAAGCCCCAGTGGTAAGAGGGGATTGTTGGGCCGTAGGAGTTGGGTTTGGTTGAGGAGTTTGCTGGGCCATTTGGGTACAAGGCGATATTGGTGAGTGAGGAGGGGTGCGATGGGTAACGACGGGGGTTGGTTTAGGTGTAGTTAATATGTGTTGTTGAATGAGATTCGGTGAGGATTCCAAGAAGGTGTATGGTGGTGGTGTATCTGGAGACATAGACCTATACGGAAATACGGACTCATCAAACGTCACATGACGAGATAAGATAATCTTATCCGTGTTTAAGTCTAGGCACCGATAACCACGATGACTGGTAGGATACCTAAGGAATATAGAGGGGGTGGCACGTGGTTCAAGTTTATGATTGGTGTGAATATGAGGATAACAAAGACAACCAAAGATACGGAGGTCTGCATAATTAGGTATAGTCTTAAAAAGACGAGTGTGAGGTATTTCGTTATTAATAGCGGTGGAGGGTAAAATGTTCAACAGGTGAGCGGTCATATGAAGTGCCTCAACCCAAAAAGTGGGTGGTAGGTGTGCTTGAAATAAAAGGGTGCGAATAAGGTTATTGATTGTGCGTATCATTCGTTCATATTTGCCATTTTGTTGAGATGTTTTTGGACAAGAGAAACGAATGGTAATGCCATTGTTGGCAAAAAGTTGGTGAAGTGCATTGTTGTCAAATTCACCCCCATGGTCACATTGCAAAGATTTAACATCACACTTAAACTGATTTTTAACAAAAGCACGGAAATGAATAAATTTAGACAACGCATCTGACTTATGTTGTAAAGGATACACCCACAAATAATGAGAATAATGATAAAAAAACAAAACATAATATTTAATGCCTGAAACACTCGAGAGTGGAGAAGTCCACAAATCCGAATGAACAATGTCAAATGGAGACTCAACAATAGTTTCAGAAAGTGAAAAAGGAAGTCGCACGTGCTTGCCAAGTTGACATGCATGGCAAAGCACATGAGACTTAGTCTTATTACATGATATTAAATTACTAGAAACCAAATTACGTAAGACTTCACTTCCCGGGTGACCAAGTCGCTGATGCCACATATGCTGACTGACCAAAAAAGCTTAAGGATAAGACGGAGAGGTGACCGGATATAGATCACCCGTGCTGTCACATCGGAGTAGAATTTGATGGGTCTAGAAATCCTTCACAGAAAAACCAAACTCATCAAATTCGATAGTACATTTATTATCACGAACAAATTTTCTGACCGAAATTAAGTTTTTGACAATATTAGGTGTAATAAGAACATGATGGAGGGTTATGTGTGGAGTACGAAGAGTTCTATGGCCCGTGTTTGTGACGGGAATAGATTTCCCGTCACCAACAAGGACAGATGGATACATGCATGAATTAAAAATAGTACTTAAATTAGTAGTAGAAGAGTTAAGATGAGAGGACGCACCAGTGTCCATATTCCAGTTGGAATTGGCGGGATCCGGAAGGGTCATATTGTTGAGAGCTTGTGGTAAATAAGTCTCCACAGTTGGAGTCGAACCTGAGCCGTGACCCGTGGAAGCCAGGTGGGCCTGTTGTTGAGGCTGAAGAATGTGTGGAGCAGACTGCGGAGGTGTAGTAAACCCAAAGCCAGGTGGGTTGTTGACCCTGGTAGTTCCACTGTTGGGCTGATTTTGGCCATTTGGTAAGTTAAGCCCATATTGTGACAAAAGGTTTTGCTGGGCGTGTAACAAGTTGAGAAGCTGTTGGTGCCCACTCAAAGCAAAACCATTACTAGACAACCCACTTTGCATGTAATTATTATGGCTAGGGGTGCAACCTGTGGTACGATTATTACGAGTGCTATCATGAAGATACCGACAATTCACACCCCAACGACAAAATCCACGTCCAAAGTTACGACATACCTCACGATCGTTGGTGTTGCGGTTGTCACGATTACGAGCATCTCGGTCACGATTGGTGCGATTGTCTTGGACCTGAGTTGGAGTCGCAGCCAGTAGTACTTGGGGAGAGCTCGGTGTGGCTATGTTTGAAAGCAATGTTGGTTTAGACCGAAGGCGCATCTCTTCGGTTGTAACCATTGTGCACACAGTAGCGAGGTCTGGAAAAGGGTCCTTGTGAGCAATAATTTAGGCTAGGCTACCATATTTTTCACCGAGGCCATTGATGGCATAGGTGACGACATCGTTGTCGTCCATAGTCGAGCCAAGGTCAGTGAGAAGAGTGGTAATGGATTCGATCCTGGAGAAGTATGCATCTGCTGATTCGTCGCCCATTTGTATGACACGGAGTTCGCCTTTTAAGGCAATGGTTCGTGTCCTACTGTTTTCTTGAAAGATTGCTTCAACCCGGTCCCATGCATCTTTTGCGGTTTTAGGGTTTGTTTTGATCATCCTACGTTGAAGAGTAGGGGAAAGTGTGAGGAAGGTCCATGATTTCACAATGGAATCCGCCGTTAGCCATTCATCAGTTGGAGTAGAAGAACTCGTTGCAGCCCCTTGAATGTGGGATAAAACACCAAAGTTAGTGCAATGATTGATGAAAAAATAACACCAAGAGGAGTAGTTTGACTCAGCTAGGTCGAGTTTGACGGGCACAAGATTGTTAATATTGTGAACCGCATAGAGCTTTTCGACCAAAGTGAGTGTAGGGGGAGTGGGCGGTGATGTGGAGATGGTCATGATGAGTATGGAGGCTGGTTTGTAGCAGCAGGGAAGACGTTTGTTTTGGTGGTTGTAGATCCGACTTTTAAGTCGATGGATGTGTTTAGGGTTTGGGGATTGGCTTGTTAAGGCCTGATACCATGTAAAGTGTTGTATTGCTTAATGATAGAATTACAATGAGTCGTGTATATATAATACACAATGGGCCAATACATGGACAATACATACAAGTATAAATAAAGCCTATAAGCCCATGCACATATCTTACGCTAACAGAAAATAGGTAAAAGAAAATTTGAAAATTTTCCTGTGAAATAATACTTTTCTCCATGGAATGAATTAAACAATTGATAAAGAATCATAATTTGGTTCATTAACACAATTTCATATTCTTTTCCTTTGTACAAGTCAATGTCTCAATGTCTTTTTGGCTCATTACTTAACCAAAGAATGTTCTTTCTCTTCCCACAAAACCATCTTTAGTCTTGCCATAAAGGTTTTACTATACAAGTTCCCTATAAAATCATTTTTTTAGGCCAATGGCAAATGTCATCTTGCCTGTCTCATCTCAAAACCACGTAGTTAATCGAAGTGGTTTTTTGTTGTCACGATATCTATACGTACCTATTATTTAGCTATCTCATGGATTTGGGATTAACGACGAGTTTGGTTGATGCACTGAAACAAAACCGGTACCATGCAAAGAGATGCTTCGATCGGTATGTATTTTAGTATCTTATGATGTCAAAAATGTATTAATCACTCCACACGAAACGTATATCAGAAATCCACAACGTATCTTTTCGGTAGTATTGTAATTTGCAAGATATTGCAACAAAACTTTCTTATAAAAAACAGCAAGATTTGTATCAACGGTTTTACAAGACAAATGAACTCTTTTGGAGTATACGTCAGAATTACCATACTTATTAGATGCATCAAACAAAAATGCCAACATATTTCATATATACGATATCCGAAAGTCATTTGAACCTTTTGTAACTAGTTCTTATTTTCTTTGCAAAGGTTTACATTACCTGGGAAAAGAATGGTGAAAGCCCAAGAATTGATTTCCATAATCGAAAAAACAATAGAAGACAAGCTTGAAAGGGCCAAGGTTTTAGAAGGTTCACTAGGACATATCTTGGGTTCCACACAGGTTATCATCTCCCTCTCTATTAATCATAAATTTTGAAGTACTTAGTAAACAAACACAAAATGCTTAATTAGAAGCTTTCATTAGTATAAATACTTGATATGATCTGTGTTAAATTATAAAGCATTTAGTTATTGTAATCAAACGATATATGCTTTCGTAACATATTAAAATGTATAACGATTCAAATGAATTGAATAGTTTAGCAGAAAAACATGAATCTATACATGTACATGTGTTTGTAACTCAATTCATTATATGATTAACAAAATACTTCTTAGAGTAAATTGCAAAAATCGTCCTTGTGGTTTGGCCAAATTGCACGTTTCGTCTTTGTGGTTCATTAAGTGCAAAGATCGTCCGGATTTTCTTACGGACAAAAATGAAAAATTTGTCCGTAAGAAAAACGGATGAAAACGGACAAAAATGGACAAAAACATAAGAAAATCGGATAAAACATAAGAAAAGCGAACAAAAATGAATGAAAACAGATGAAAACGGATTAAAACGTAAGAAAAACGGACAAAACGTAATAAAAACGGACAAAAACGTAAGAAAAAGGAATAAAACAGACAAAAACGGATGAAATTGGACAAAAACGTATCAAAGGGGATAAAAACGTATGAAAACGTATAAAAACGGACGAAAATTTTAGATTATAAACGGCCGTTAGGTTAAAGGATCGGCGCTGCAACGGTTAAAGGACGGGCGCTACAACGGCCGTTAGCCAAAACAACTAACGTTTAACTATTAACGGAACTCACTTAACGCAGTTAATGATGAGGGACCAAAAGTGCACGTAACAGTGGAAAATCCGGACGATTTTTGCATTTAATGAACCACAAGGACGAAACATGCAATTTGGTCAAACCACAAAGACGATTTTTGCAATTTACTCTACTTCTTATTAAGAGCTCATTTAAATATGCAAATATATTTTCGTCATTTATATTGAAATTTTGTGGTGAAAATGCAGGAGGCAGTAATAATTCCACCATACGTTGCATTAGGGGTACGAGTGAGTCAAGGACAGTGGAGTTACCTCAAGGTTAATGCTGATGAACTCACTGTTCACAAGCTAACACCTTCACAATATTTGAAGTTCAAAGAATCCATGTACGATAACGAATGGTATGAACATTTGTGTTATCAAATATTGCATATGCAATCTTGCTTTTTATTTGGACTTGTTCACATTTAAAATGTGTTAATATGAATCTCTTGCATTATTTGATGAGCAGGGCAAAGGATGAAAATGCGCTACAAGTAGATTTTGAAGCTTTTGATTTTGGCATGCCTCGCCTAACCCTCCCTCCGTCTATTGGCAAAGGGCTTGACTACATTTCAAAGTTCATGACTTCAAGGTTGGGTGGTGATCTAGAGAATGCAAAACCGCTGCTTGAGTACTTGCTAGCTCTAAATCATCATGGAGAGGTAATTGTCGTTCACGCCTCGTTCATGCACGGAATCACTGTTTAGTCGTAGATGTGGCAGCTTTGACTCATTTAGTTAAAAATGTGTCTACTCGAGTTATGTTTTATCTGTCAAACGATTAAGACCAATAGATTTAGACGACTATTGAGAAAAAGTAGTTTAATTGAAACTACTCTACTTACACTTAGATGATGTGAAATTTTCGGACGTAAAGTGTTCCAGGTCAACTTACCTGGTCGACAATTATCCATCACCCAACCCGCCATCTTGCAGCCTCCATAATCATCGTTAAGTTGTACAATATACTTCTTAGATGTATGCATAACAACATTGTTTTCTTTTGCAGAAGCTTATGATCAATGAGACACTAGATACAGTTTCCAAGCTCCAAAAAGCATTGATTGTTGCAGATGTCTTCTTATCTGCCCACCCTAAAGATGAGCCATTTCGTACCTTTGAGCACAAGTAATCAATAATCCAAATCTTCTTCAAAATATAATGAATTCGAATTTGAACTCATCTGATGATAACAAATGTTTCTACAACTTATAGGCTTAAAGAATGGGGATTCGAGAAAGGATGGGGAGACACAGCAGCAAGAGTTAAGGAGACAATGATGATGCTTTCAGAGATTCTTCAAGCTCCAGATCCGATTAACATGGAATCATTCTTCAGCAGGATTCCGGTCATATTCAATATTGTGATCTTTTCGATTCATGGTTACTTTGGACAGTCAGATGTTCTTGGATTGCCTGATACCGGAGGCCAGGTGACTTATCTTTGCAGTCAAACAATTTATTACTCAACTTGAAGTTCAGTGGGAATTATACGTTATTTTTACGTAAAATTTATAAACCTGTCGCGTTGATAAATCATACAAACAGGAGAAGAATTTGGTGTTTGATTTGTAACAAAACGCCGAGTTGATTTGGTTTTAGTAAGAAGTCGGTTTGACTTCAAAAAGCCTATTTTCATTGTTATGTAGGTTGTTTACATTCTTGATCAAGTGAAAGCACTAGAGGAAGAGATCTTGCTACGAATAAAGCAGCAAGGACTGAACGCAAAGCCTCGTATTCTTGTGGTACGTTTTCAGGCTGCATCAATGAGTTACTAGTTCAGTCATTCTGTAGTGTTTTCAATGTAATCTAATGGATACATATCTGTAGGTGAGTCGACTCATTCCTGATGCACAAGGAACAACGTGTAATGAGGAGATAGAACCAATTTTAAACACTTTGCATTCTCATATCCTTCGGGTTCCTTTTAGAAATTCAAAAGGCATTATTCGTCAATGGATTTCACGATTCGATGTCTACCCATACCTTGAAAATTTTGCACAGGCAAGTCTTTACACCACAATAGGATTAAAATAGATTGCGACGTCTGTCGGGTCCTAAAACTATTAGTAACTGATATGTTAATATTCTCATGTGTTGCTTAGGATGCTGCCTCTAAGGTACTCGAGGTGATGGAACGTAAACCAGATCTTATACTTGGAAACTATACTGATGGGAACATTGTGGCTTCTCTTATGGCCAAAAAATTTGGAGTAACACAGGTTTCTCTATTATCAAACTTGTACTCCATAGTTTGTTATTCTGGATTATTAACTTCCTCAAATCACACCATATTTCTTCATTTTCAAACTCTAGGGAACGATTGCCCACGCATTGGAAAAATCTAAGTACAAAAATTCAGATGTTAACTGGAAAAATCTTGATAAAAAATACCATTTCTCGTGCCAATTCACTGCGGATTTAATCTCGATGAACTCTGCTGATTTTATAATCGCAAGCACGTATCAGGAAATAGCTGGAAGGTTAGATGTTTAAAACCCAAACTGTTATTGAAATGAAGTCGGAAAACTAATAAACAGGTCGGGTGTTTGTTTTTGGTTCACTTGTGAATATAGTAAGCAAAGGCCTGGACAATATGAGACCCATGCAGCTTTTACAATGCCTGGACTATGTAGAGTGGTGTCGGGCATCAATGTGTTTGATCCAAAGTTCAATATAGCCTCTCCTGGTGCTGAACAATCGGTTTATTTCCCTTACACGGAAAAGGATAAACGTTTAATGTCTTTTCATCCCGCTATCAAAGAACTACTTTTTAACGATCAAGACGACGACGAGCACATGTAAGTTAGCCAGTAAGTTATAAGGATAGTAAATTGGAGGTTACCGATTTAAAATTGACTCTGGTCAAAACGGTTATTGTTTGGAATGGGTTGACCTGCAAACGCTTTTTTGTCTACTTTATAAAAGCTTACAAATATATAACTATTGTGATTATTTTGATCACAAAGGCCATTTTATGGCATATAAAATAAATCCAAATCATACATATAGACGCTTGCACTAAATATATAATTTGGACTACTTTCAGCTGATACAGTGAAATTCAACATATTATTAAGTAAAAGGAATGAGATCACCACCTCTAACGTGCTTTTGTTCATTAATATAGGGGGTATCTAGTAGACAAAACCAAGCCGATAATATTCTCAATGGCAAGGCTTGATACGGTAAAGAACATAACAGGATTAACCGAATGGTATGGGAAAAATAAAAGGCTAAGAAGCCTTGTAAACTTGGTTGTTGTTGCGGGCTTCTTTGATCCATCAAAATCTAAAGATCGAGAAGAGATGGCGGAAATAAAAAAGATGCACCAGTTGATAGAGAAATACAAACTTAAGGGACAGATGAGATGGATAGCAGCTCAAACTGATAGGAACCGCAATGGAGAATTATATCGTTGTATTGCTGATACAAAGGGTGCTTTTGTGCAACCTGCATTGTATGAAGCTTTCGGGCTGACAGTTATCGAGGCCATGAACTGTGGACTCCCGACTTTTGCAACTAATCAAGGTGGGCCTGCAGAGATCATAGTTGATGGTGTTTCAGGGTTTCATATTGATCCCAATAACGGTGATGAATCGTGCAACAAGATTGCTGATTTCTTCACAAAATGCAAAGTTGATACCGATTATTGGGATCGGCTGTCTCAATCTGCGCTCCAGCGTATCTACGAGTGGTAAGTTCTAGTGGCTGTTCTGAAACTCATAACGAACCGAACAAATACATAACATTACGGGGCAGCTTGGTCCCAAACGGGACCAAGAACCGAGTGAATATATATGGCTAGGTCCTAAATAGAAAAAGAACACTACTAGTCTCAAACAACACTATTTCAAGTTTGAAAAAACATAATTTGACCAGTTGTGTTTCAGGTTTTGAACATATCTTGTCTTAAAATAGTATGGAACCAAAGACAAATCATCATATAGTAAGCAACTGAAAACTAAGCGAAACACAGCTGGAACTGGTTCAGTCCAGTCCATTTCACACTTTGGTTTTTCTGTACTGACAAATTTTTGCACACCCCTAGTTGTAGCAATGTATAAGAGATCTGAGTCGTGATAAATCGGAAATATATTAAAATAACTTTTCGTATTATCAGCTACACATGGAAGATCTATGCGAACAAAACCTTGAACATGGGCTCGATGTATGGCTTTTGGAGACAATTAAACAAAGAGAACAAGCAAGCGAAGCAGCGATACATTGACATCTTGTTCAACTTACAGTTTAAGAAGTTGGTGAGTTATTTATTATATGCTTCATGCTGGTAATGCGTACATCTACATTTTTAAACACTATTTATTGTTTTCAACAGGCAAATACCATAGAAATCCCTGATATCGCGACTATTAAATTTCAAGAACAGTCGGTAAAAACCAAACCAACAAAACCAACCCATGAAAAACCTCAAGAGCCAGTACAAACAATGGCACCAAATGAAACCCTCCTACCACAGATGGAAATGACCAAGCCTCTACCATTACCAAGATACATACAAGATGGCTCACGTTTAATCAGCAGAACAGGAAAACCGTTGCTAGTTATTGTTTCTGCATTGATCATTGTCTATGCATCCAAGAATTTGTATAGTTATCTCAAATAGAAAATTGTGGTTGCTGATGTTAATGTAAACGTGATAATTAATTGTTCATAAATAAGAGATTACTTAACGTGTTACTTGTTATACCATCTACGTATCAATCGAAAAATAAGGGACAAAAAAGTGAAAACCCATGAGAATGGTTTTGGACCAAGTGACAAGTGACAAATGACAAACTTTCTATAAAGTTCAAGTGTATCCAAATATGTGGGAATATATGCATTTGCAAACAAGGTATGTATGTACAATTAATGGAGAAAACCTACTTTGTACAGAGTTATTGACCATGCACCCGTATATATTTACGAAGATTCTGACAGTTTAGCGGACACCTTGCAAACAGGACACCAATTCTTCAACCTCAACCACTGGTCGATACACTCAGCATGGTAACCGTGATCACATCCCACCCTTCCTATTTCATCTCCTGCTATGAACTCATCCTGCAAAGACACGCCACATTAGCTGATATCACTTTTGCATCTCATACAAACTTTAGTTTCCTAAATAATCAGTTTTGTTTTTGGGCTGATATAAAAATGATTATTTTGGCGCCTAATATAATCATACTCAGAATCACTTCATCATCCAAACATTTAATATAACAGTGACAATACTCAAACGGAAGATATTTTGAAAAATCACCTGACAAATACTGCATTTTGTGTTATCCATACACCAGTCATCTCTCATTCTTGGTTCCTTTGTATGCGATGGTTTGTATACGCTCATTCTAACACATTTTGATAATTCCTCTTCAGATAGTGCTGTGCTCACTATACCAATTTCATCCTCTAGTGCTAAAAGTTCCTGTAAGCAAAATGATATAATAATCATATTTAGTGTACATTTTGTGTTTTAATGCTTTTTCTAAGACCATGTTTATATTGCTTCATGTAAGAATCTTTTTAACTTGAATGAAAATAATTATTATCGGATTTTACATTAAGATAACTCAACCGACACCAAAGTTAAAATACAGACTACAAATTGTCGGAAGAGGAAGTAAATGATTGCATAAGAAACAAAAAAGGGCAGCAAACCTCATAGGACATGTTATCAATATCGAGTCTCATGTCCCTATGCCGATCATATAAGTTGAGGCCACCAAGAAATGAATTTCCCTCTAGCAACATAATTTGCTGCAAATAGAAAAAATATAGGTTAAGAATTATAGTGGCAACTTTCAATAAACTTATAAGTTAATGGTCGATTGCGTCATATATTTTATAACGATTAAGTGGGTAAACTCAGAAAGCTTTAGCTAAATTGAAAACAGATCGAATGGCACCCAAAGTGTAGTCAAAATGTATTAAACGTCATATGTTGTTTTATTATGATAAATTAGATCATTTCAATAAATAGGTTTTGTAATGACAGTTAATATATCAAATGATAAACTAGATAAAGAGAAAACACAGTGTTTGTAGACCAACCAAACCCAACCCATGTACTCAAACTTACCCGTTTTGACTATTGATCCAAGCCTGTTTTACTGGTTACCGAACCCGCCCACCCCACTCATTTTTCCTACCTCTATCAATAATAATGGCCAACTTGGACACAGTTTTTTGAAGGAAATGACCAATTACCTCAAATGTTAGCCCATCGTCTTGATCAATCCTCTCAAGTGCCAGTAGTACCTGCAAAGCAATGAAAAAAATATATATATATTACCGTTGAATTTGAAAAAAAAAAAAGAAAAGAAAAGGTACATGTCAATATAAATTAGTAAATTACATTTGCAATTGCATCCACATTATCAGGAGTAACACGAGTAGACTGAACTGAAGATGGATTATTTCCATGTACATTGACAGGCCTTCGGGTCCTTACTGATGAAGAATCGGCATTTTGGGTCAAAATTCTTGAGTGCCTTGGACCGGAACTAGAACTCCTGGTATCTGATGATGGCCCACTGATCTTCTTCCCTCTAGCAGGCGAGCTTGTTTCTCCTCCTGTTGACCTCTTTTTAACTGCAATTGTCCTCCTTCCACTGTCGAGCGAGCCAATTTGACTATCTTGGTTTGCAAGACCAGGCCTTTGACCAGAAACCGTCCTAACTTTTGTGTTCCCTGTCTTTAATACACTTTTCTTGGACTCATCATTTCTGGACTTTGACTTAAGTTTACGTTCGGACTCGCCTGAAACGCTGCTTGAACTAGTGGAATTTGTCTCAATTTTAGAAGAAAACTTCCTTCGGGATTCTTGAGTAGGCTTTTTAACATTGGTCCCTGCTTCCTTGGTGGATGAAGAACGAGAGGAAGGTCTAACAGATTTAGGGCTTTCTGAGGAACTAATCCGCGTATGATGAAGTCTGCCACTACATCCAATCCTAGTGCACAGCTGAGGAGCTTCATCTCTAGAGCCAGAAATATCTCGAGTAGCAAGACTTGGTCCCTTTCTAAGGGTGGAAATCCAGCCACCATCTCGTTTACTCGAAAATAAATCCATGAAAATGTTCTCTATTGTCTCTTATCTGTCACCAAAAATCTCATGGTTAAGCCTTTGACAGTTTTGACATCACACAAAATGTAGTACTGTACAAAGAGTCTTTGGATGTGCGCATAAAGAGTGATAAAAAAAAATAACATACAAAACCACCAACCTTATTCACCGATTCACCTATTTACTTAAACGGGTCACAAACGGGTTACACCTGTTAAGCAGGTTTGCGTTAGGCTGAGTTTCTTGACACGGTTAATAAATGGGTTGTGTTTGGGAAAGGGTTTTGATAACCCGCCAACCCGAACCCGAATAGGTCAACCCCAACACGGCTCGAGTGCCACCCCTAATCACTAGAGTCTCGGTAACGTTTTTTTGTATAGTAAATCCTATCAGCTTAAAAATAAGTAGTTTCATCCAAACATTCCAAAGTCAGGAATAAGAACAAAAGCACTAAAAAAAGCAATTCAAAACAGCTCGTTGATTAAAACTACTTATGTGCTTATTAATATTCCGTTTCCATATAGCATACATAATCAATTTTAATCACATGTTTACGATTGCTTATGTAATAATATATAAGCTAAAAATTATCAATCATGAAACACAATAAACATATTGATAGCCAAAAATCCAATCAATAATAATAATAAACATAATTAAAAACGTTACGTTATTTGAAACAAAACATAGGATGATTAGATTATAAAAAATATTTGTGTAAATGAGCTGCTTACCGTGTTATTGTTATTGAAGCTAAAGAAAGAAAAAGAAAGTGGATGATGATGATGATACGTGTATATGTGATGGAAAGCGTAATTTGTATATTTATATTTATAAATGTGAATGTGATGACTCTTGTTAATTGTTATTGTTATCTCTCTAATACGGAGTATTTAAATTCAAATTATTAAGATTAAAACTATTCATTTATTGTTATCTCTCTAATATGGAAAGATAAATAATGAATCCATGTGTCATTTTCATTTGTTAGATTAGGAGGATAAATTAAGAGGAAGTAGAAATAAATATCATATTCATTTTTAAATTATGAGTATATTTGTCAAAAATAGATTGTGGTGTTGCTGTTGTTGTTGTTGCTGGTGCTGGTGCTGAAAAAGATTATAAAAACAGATTATTTTTATAAGTTACATTGAGTAACTTTTTATTTTCAGTGATTATGGAAGATTCTTTTTTTAATAATCTTTTATAAGTTCTATCTGCCAAACAAATATTATTTTTTAAGTAGCTTATTTTTTTTAAAAATAATCTTAAGCCTTAATAATTTTTCATAATCTCTGCTGCCAAACATACCCTATGTGATTTTTATAAAAGAACAAAAGAAAAAGAAATTACTTCTTTCTTTTCAAATTAATAGTTTATATTTTCTTTTTTAATATTTTTAGTTGTACATTACTATAAATAGATAGAAATTTTTAATCGAATTTATCATATTATCTTTACTTGAAATTATTATTATAAATTTTAAAAGACATTAATTAGTTAAAGACAAAATTGTTGTTAAAAAGTAAGAAAAAAACAGTAATAATTATGATTTTCTTAAACTGTGTGTCTTTCATCTGGAGACAATTATTTGAGGACGGATGGATTTTTTTTAAGCAGTAAATAAATATCTCACAATATATATAAAGACAAACTATCTCACATGTTTTAAGAGAATTTGAACAAGTAACTATTTGATTTGAAGCTTATCACATAATTATTTTAAGGGATTTCTTTACAACGATATTATTGAAGCGATGATTAAAATAAATATAAAGAAAATTTAGATTTTATTATATTAAAAATATATATATATTCAAGGTAATTTGTTTGTTCATTTATTGTGTATTAAATACATAAGTACTTTAAATGTGAAAAGAAAAAAAAAATGTTATTTAATTTGAGTTAACCATTTGGCAATAAGCATTGCATAGCAAATCTTAAAAAATACTAGTATTTGTGAAAGATGAATTATGACGTAAAGCAAAAGATAAAAAAAAGAAAAAGAAAAAGAATAATATATATATATATATATATATATATATATATATATATATATATATATATATATATATATATATATATAAAGCAAAAGATAAAAAGAAAGAAAAAGCAAAAGATTAATATATATATATATATATATATATATATATATATATATATATATATATATATATATATATATATAGGAGAGGAAGGATCGGTGCGGATTAGATTTTAAGTAGGGATAGTGCGGATAATATCACAAGAATATTCAAAAAAAATTCAAAAAATCAAAAATTAAAAAAGAAAGAGGACAACAATTTATAAGAATCATTGAAAAAATTCGAGAAAAAAATCATTTTCATCGTTAAAGGTATAATGATATTATGAATTTTGTTAATATCACCGTAATTATCGAAACTTTCTTAATATCACTACTAAGTAAGGCTAGCAGATAGTTTCTTTAAAGCTAGCAGATAGTTTCATTAAGGCTAGCGAGTAGTATGTAAACCAAGAATGATATTAAGTTTTTTCTAATATCAAAGTAACTTTTTAAGTAAAATTGTTAATATCACGATTACTTTTTACATGTTTTTAATATCAAAGTTAATTTTTTAATATCACCGTAACTTTTCTTAATATCGTAATAAAAAGACGGTGATATTAAGTAAAATTGTTAATATCACGATAGAACTCATAATATCGTTAATATCACGGTATGACTCATAATCAAAAAACAAAAGTCTCATAAAAATCAAAAAATAAAAATGAAAACGATAGCAATAGTAAGGATCGCTCGAAAGGAAAAAATCAAAAAATCGTTTACATGGTCAATTGGACCGTGAATGAAAAGGCAGATCTTGACTTTTTACAAAAGTCGAGATCGATCAAGTGGGTGGTCAGGATCAATCCGCACATCCGCACGAATTAAAAAAATCCGCACCTGTTTATTTTGTTCAACTTCTTTGAGTATATTGAAATTAGTTAATTAAGAGATTATTTGTTTATTTTTCAATGAAAATGATTAAGATATTCTATTAGTAAATTAAAGAATGACAAAATTAAAATAAGAGTAAACTGCAAACATCATTCATCTTATTTGTTCCAATCATTCCTAAAAAGCCATATATCAAACATTTTTTACTTTTGAGAGAGATGGTTGTTTAGAAGCTTTTGCCAAAGCATGAATCATTCCTGAAAAGAATGATACTTAATTGTTAATAAAATAGTTGACATTTGCCAATAGTTTATGATGAAAAATATTACGTTTTTTGGAAATGAATGGTGATGTTTGAAAAAAGTTAAGTAATAAGATGTCACTAATAGATAACGCCATTACGGTATGTTTGGCGAGTAGCCGTAAGACTACGTTTATCAATTAGGTTGCCAACCCAAATAGTACACTATTCGTACAAATTAATACTAGTAATTTTTAATACTCCCATCCAAACTTTTCTTCCAACCTAAAGTCATATGGCAACTCAAGAACACAACCCCAATCTGACACATGTTTTTATTTTATTGGCTATTTGTTTTTTTTCTTTACTTTTTTTATTTTTATTTTTAATACTTATATTATTTTATGTTGGTTTGTTGATAAATGGTATGAATTGGTTGTATGTATTTTGTGTAGGTGGAAGGAAGAGAAAATTGTCACACCCTCGCCGGAGGCGGAAGACACGAGGTGTAACGGAAAGGAACATAAGCACAAGATAATAGAACATACCAACGTTAAGATTAAAAAGAAATAGTACACCATTACAATACCAATTTAGCCGACATCGGCAAATATATTACAAAGTTTAGATTCCAAAATATTGCGTTTTAGTACATGACGATTTGTAGTGACAAGTGAAAACTTCATTATGCAAGACCTGGTAGAAAAGCTTACTAACGATCACCTGAAATGCATGAGAGAAAAACGGGTCAACTATGAAAATAGTTGGTGAGTATGCACGTTTCATAAAATAAGAAAACTAGTAAGAAAGAGACAAAGGTTTCGGTCATCGTAAATAGTTCAAAAGCAAAGGCATTGTAATCCACTCGGTTCAAGTTCGCCCATACAAAACTTGCAACCCGTGTGTTCACAACCCATTGCACAAAATATAGCGTGTCAAGTAGTCAAGTATAAATGGTCATAATAGTTCACAATATAGTACCACGTATATAATAACTCGTGGATGCTCCGAACATGGGAGACTTTGCTTTGCTCCAACAAGGAGATTCCTTTGTCACTCGACCCCCTAGGCGAGAATTATTGAGAACACTCCACCATTAAGGCAAGAATTACTGAGAACACTCCACCAACAAGGCGAGAATTTATAGTGATGCTCCGAACATGGGAGACTTTATAGTGATGCTCCGATCATGGGAGACTTTAGGTCAAGGTCATAACACGTACGGTTCAATAAGTTCAAACAAGGCATAATTTCGTAATTAAGTTCAAGGGTTTGATTCAAGTTCAAAGGTTCAAACAAAATGAGTTCATAAACTAGAAATCAATTTAGTTAAAATATGGTTCATGCATTTCGCCCCAAAATATAGTAAAACAGTAAAAAGGGGATGTGATTACTCACCTGTTGCAATAGTTACGATGACATAGTGGATGCACAGAAATGAGATGCAACTCTCTAACCGCGACTTGAATGATTATGTGCAAGAAAATGATGAAAACCTTAATTAATCTTTAGGTTTTTATTTCAAAACCTTGAAATAGATTACTAATAATACTTGATGATCACTTGTAGCTTGAAAATCTATGACTTCTCTTGTGTTCTTGACCTTGGACGATTTTATGGAGAGAAAATGGAGAGTGTTTCATTCATTTTACACCTTGAATGTGTGAAAACTATGTGTTTAGGCCAAATAATATCTAACAATTTTAGGCTAGGTGTACAATAGTTGCAAAAATCAATTTGGTCACTTAAGTGACATAGGTGGCCGGCCATGAGGTGGAAAAAGGGGGTTTAATGTATTTTGTAATTAAATGTGTATAATGTTGAGCATAATGTGTAATTTGTAAGTAGAAATAGATATTAGTTGTAGCGTTAACTAAAAATAAATTTTAACGGATCCAATTAAAATATATTGAAGTCATAAAAATTATAAAAATACATTTCTTGCAAAATTTGAGTGAAATAATAATTATCGTGTTGAATTTACGAAAACCGTCGTAATTATATAAACATAACAATTTATGTACGAAATAAATTGAAAACATCGGGTAAATTAATAATATAATTTTTATAGTCTTAAAATGAGTATAAAAATATATTAGGATAAATTTTAGAAGCGTCGGATCAAATGTTCAAAATAAATGATCGTGCGATAGCGTCTATTTAATATGAAAATTACGCGTTTAATGTAAAATGCAAAACCATGCATGAACTAATATGATGAATATTGAGTTTGAGAAATGACCGGAAATTAAGAATTGTGACAAAAATAATATTTTAATAAAAGATATGGTTGGGTTGGGTTGTTGATAAAGATAGTCTAAGTAATCATTAGCTTTAATCGGTAGATGTTTATTTTATAAAATGTTTGCTAAGTTAGTCATAATTAAATTATTATGTGTAAAATGAACTAAAAACCGGGTTTTAATTTTAATATTATTCTACTAGCGCTAGAAAATGTAATGACAAAATTCTAATGATCGTCTTAGTACTTAAAAAAATAGTGTTAGAATTTAAATTTTTTGTTTTTATTTCTTGTTGTCAAACAAACATTTTATCCCATGATAAACGCCAACCGTTCCGCAAAATATGATGCAACAGTGTATATTTTTGTATAAAGTATTAGATTTTCAGATCTATCCGATAAACGTGATAGTTCCGTGATAGAAACGATTATTTAATGAACAACATGTGTTTCTTATAACAATATAAAACATCAAACACAAAATAAATAACAATATCACTTTCCGATTGCTTAATATGTAAAATATATCATAACATTTTATTGTTAAAGTTAACCAAATTGTCTTGTAATCAGCATGAAATCAAAAATGAAGATGATATTTTAAAAACTTGTTATCATATTAATTAATTAATGCATTCTCGATACTACATCTTATATACTTAAAGATTCATTTCCTTAATTAATGTGCAAAAGAATTGTGCACAAAAAGCATGTACTCTACAACATACTTGAAGCCACGTCAAAGCTATTCAAAGAATACAAACAATCCTAAAGTTATACAATGTATTACTTGAATTTAATTGTGGAGGTATTAAAGCTACTAAGAGCAGTGGGTGTGGTGATATACCCATATCTCTTCATCACTGGCACGTCACTGCCACATCAGCATAACAAACCTCCACAACTAACCACAACAAACCCCTCCTCTCCCTCATAACAAACCTCAACCTCTTCATTTTGGGCCCACCACTACCACTTTATTTTTTTTATTCAAATTTTCAAATAAACTAAATTCATTTCATTAAAAATAAAATACAATACATGACACAATAATAATAAAAATAAACACGATACAAAAAGAAAAAGAAACGACACGGGTAAAAAAAATACAACACATACAATTGGATCGGATCTTCGACATCCCACTTCGGGTAATTTTTCAAAATCTCCCAAACGTGAACATACTTGAACTCCTTCCCACCAAAGCGTTGCTCAAAGTTCAGTTTCCCATTCTCGAGATGAGTGTGGTCATTTTCACCACTTCGACGCTGCAAATGTTTGTAAATAGCGTTGAATTTTTTGCAATCAACGTTAATCCTCGTCCATTTTCCCGTGATTGAATTTTTGGTACGATGGTCATCGGTAGTCTGATCATTGAACATCTCCATAACGTCGTTCCAAAAAAAATTCGAACAGTTATTTTTCATATCTAGAGCTTGCGAAATTTCTATCCAAACTTGCGCAAGCAACATTTCTTCAGACTTGTTCCACTTCGGATTTTGAGACATTGTGTTTTTTTTTGGAGCTACAGAGATAGAAAGTTTGAATTGATGCAGATGTGAAAAAATGGTGGTTATAGTTTGTTATTTAAAGATGTGGTATTAGTTTTAGGTTTTTTTTTTTTTTTTTTTTTTTTTTTTTTACGTTCAAATTCAAAATCGATTCAAAATTCAAATTCAACGGTATACTTTTGAGGGTTATTTAAATTTAAAATTCAAATTCAAAATCGATTCAAATAGGGTGGGATTTTATAATTCAAATTCAAATTTTAAATTCAAACGGTATAGTTTTGAGCGGGATCATATGTGCCTATATATACAACTCTAGGTCACAAGTTACACACACAACTCACACAACTCACACACATAAAAATGTCCATAAAGATTTTTCTCAAGAATTCTCAAGTCCCATGATTCTGGAAACAAGCTTTCCAACTCCAACACAGTTTCGAAACTAGCTTTCCAACTTGGAAGAATTTGAAGTTTACTCAACACCACCGAAAGTGTCTTTCCGGTTTTCCAACCGAAAACGTATTTTTAAACACTCCACCGTGAACAATCCAATTGTTTCAACTCCACTGTGAGCAGGTCCACGGTGGATCTTGAAAACAACCCATTCGGGTTAAGTGAGGCTTCCTTCGTCAACTTGAGCAGGACGAAGAAAACTATAGGAGATTATGGAAAGCAGCACGCGAGGAAGTTACTCGTCGTGAACAAGAAGTAAGGAAGCTCAATATCTTGAGATAACTACTTTGACATAATGGAGACTCGGCTCGTTAATGGCGAATTTTATTCCTCTTCAAGTTACGAGGGTTGGGACTCGGATGATTCGTTTATTAAGTTTTAGTAGTTTTATTTTCATCGATATCGTTGTAGTTTTAATGTTTAAGCGTATTATGTATTTCTTGTTTTCAGTTAAATGTTCAATGTAATTTGTGTTTTTCATCAGTATGCGTTTATGTTTGCATTCTTTTTTCCTCCAAAATCATTCAATCTTTATAAAAAAAACACTTCACCTTCAAAAATATTCATACTCTCCACAAATAAAAACTCCAAAAAAAAAGAAAAAGAAAAAACAAAAAGACAAGCCAAAGCTCGTCGTGCAGACGGCGAGGTAAACGACAGCGAGGGACGGCGAAGGGGGGCGGTATGGTGTGAGCCTCCACCTCAGCTCACGGCGAGCTATGATCCTCCCACACCCCTTGCTCTAAGTAATTAGAAAATACCATTCGTATGCTTTCTACACACATATGCATTCAAGTCATCTTTTCAGTTGCTTTTCAGTTAGATTTTGAAGATTATAAATAACCCGCTATCATCATTTTCACCACCCTAATTTCTTACAACGGTTTCACCTTTTTCCAAATCGACAACATCAACAAATCCAAGACAATCCTAAACCCATCTCACTACTCGAACACAATCAATAACAATATCAACTACATCAAAAAAATCCCATCTCCAAACACTAAAAACGTTTATTCATATTTAGCGATCTCTTTGTGTTTTGTTGATAACAAATATAAAGTTATCATAAGTAAAATTATAAGGATACATGTTATTTTTGTAAAGCATTTACATATATAGTCATTTAATATAAATTGTTGTAATAATTCATTTGTTGTAATAGTTTATTAGGATGGGTAAAAACCATAACCCATGACCCATACTCATGGAGCATATCCATAACCCATGGAGCTAACCCATGACCCATTGACTAGATGCATTGCATCTTCTAGATACATTGTATCTATTTGGATACCCATGGTCCAAAATCTATGACCCATGACCCATGATCCATGACCCATAACCCATTTAGGAGGAGCGCCCTACGGATCCCCAGTTTACATCGGACGGATCCTCATGTAAGGGATCCGTGGGATCCGGAACAATAGTGATTTTTGCCTATAAATAGTGAGCCATTTCTTCATTGTAACTCACCCTCTTCTTACAAACTCTCTCATATATTCTTTCATTCTTCTAATCTCAGATCTCTTGATCTATATAGTAGTTCTTCTTTCTTTTGTTGTGATTCTCATATAGGTCCTTCTCAAAGGCGAGATCACGAGATACTACAAGTCATCCAAGCAAGGGGTCCTTGATTGATTTGTTCCTCCACAAGATTTCTGTAGCAAGATCTTGTATTTCATATTTCACATAGTTGTTGTGTTATAGTTGTGTTGGTTTGGTCCTCCGTGTTAAGGACTCGGTATTTAGCTTTGTACCGGAAAAAGTGTAAGCGACGTTGTGAAGGCTTCTCCGCCAAGTTGAAGGAGTTTGTTGACATAGTGCTTGAACTCTCGAGTAGGTGACTCGGGGAGTGGAGTAGGGCAAGGAAGGTGTCCTTGTAGCCGAACCACTATAAATCGGTTGTGTCATTTCTATCCTTTACTTTACTTGCTTTCTTTACTTACATTACTTATTGATCTATACTTTCTATCCATCCATACGATTTCACATAACATCGAATCTAAAGTTTTTGAAACTAACTTAAAATCGGCAAAACTATTCAACCCCCCTTCTAGTTTTCCACAATTGGCATCAAGAGCTAGGTTTACAAAAGTTTTAAAGTAAATCGTATTTTAAAAACTTTTCGATCACAATGGGTTCTGAAAATTATAAAGAAGGGCAATCTATGCAACGACCTCCACTACTTGAAACTAATGGTTTTATTTATTGGAAAAATAGATTCGAAACTTATGTGAAGTCAAAAGATATTGATCTTTGGTACATCATTGTTGAAGGTGACTTTGAAGCCACTACAAAAGATGATAAAACCGGAAATCTAATAAACACACCTCATGATCAACTCTCCGATGATCAAAAGAAAAAGCTTTCCAAAAATAGTGAAGCTAAAATGGTTTTATACAATGCTTTACCCAAAAGGAATTGAAAGAATTTCTATGCTTAAAACCTCTAAAGAAATTTGGAATTCTTTAGTTGTAACTCATCAAGGAAATCAACAAGTTAAAAACAATAAAATAGATTTATTTGTTCAACAATATGAACAATTTTCAATATCGGATGAGGATAGTATAGATAATTCTTTTGCTAACTTTAATACTATAATTACATCATTACAAGCACTTGATGAGTCTTTCTCTAGTCGTAATCATGTCAGGAGATATCTAAGGGCACTTCCATCCAAGTGGAGATCAAAGGTGACGGCCATCGAAGAATCAAAAGACTTATCAATCCTCACCCTCGACGAACTCATAGGCAATCTAAAGGTCTATGAGCTTGTCCTCGCTAAAGATTCCGAAGCCTCAAAAGAAAAGAAAGAGAAGCACAAATCTCTTGCCTTAAAAGCCAAGAAGGTCTCAAGCGATGAAGAAAACTCTTCTTCGGATAGTGATGACGAAGAATATGCCATGGCGGTAAGGGATTTCAAGAAGTTCTTTAGAAGAAAGGGAAGATATGTCAAGCAACCATATGACGACAAGAAGGGGTTCCGGAAAGGCAAAGACGACAAGAAAGCAAGGGATGAACGCGCATGTTTTAAATGTGGGGACCCTAATCACTTCATTAGTGAGTGTCCCAAACGTGACGAACAAAAGGCGTTCGTGAGTGGTTCGTGGGGAATGAGTGAGGAGGAGAACGAAGAAATTTGTCTCATGGCAAATGACTCAAACGAGGTATGTCCCGAATCTCTCTATTATAGTAGCTCATCATTAGATGATGATTCATTGCATCGTGAATATGATAAACTTTGCAAAATTAGTCTAAAAGTAATTAACAAAAATAAGATTTTGAAAAACAAAAATGAACGTTTAGAAAAGGAAGTCATTGAGTTAAAAGGCAAATTAAAACGTTTAGAAAAAGGGAAGATAGCAAGTGGGGAATGTGAGCTTTGTGTTCAACTTCAAACACTAGTTGATAATCTTGATTCCAAGATTGCTAGAATGAATACTAATACTCTAGATATAATACTAGATAGTGTTAAAACAGGAAACAATCAAAAGGGTTTAGGTTTTCAAGAACATAATGCATCAACTAGCGAGAATAAAGAAACACAATTCGTCAAAGCAACTGAAAAACAAGCTACTGTAGTCACGGATCCCACGGATCCCTTGAAAAGGGAACCGTCTAGTGTAAAACCAGGGATCCGTGGGTCTGCACCAGCAAACAGTAGAAATAATGTAGCTACTTCATCTAGAACCGACTTTGTTATCGTTAACAAGAAGAAACCAACCCACGTTACTGTTAGACAACCACCTCCACTAAAACAAAATCAAAGTTTTATGAGAAACAAAGGTCCATCATTTTCAAAACCAAACACATTTATAAGGAGACCTAATAATGTTTATCCGAGAAGTAACCACCATCAAATGGGATGGAATCCTAATGTACAAAACGGTTTTCCATTTCAAAACTTTACACCATGGAATGCATTCTCACCTTTTCCATATATGCCTAACATGAATGAAATGTATAACACTAATGGACCCATGAACAAATGGGGACCAAACTTTTGAGTTAATTGTTTTTTTAGGTGTGCTTAAAGGTCGACCTAGATCCGGATGAATGGATCAAGGATAGCGGGTGCACGAGGCACATGACCGGTAATAAAGACTTGTTTTCCACATACGAATCCTTCAATGGAGGGAATGTGGTATTTGGTAATAGCAAGAGCAAAATCATCGGTAAAGGTACAATTTCTCACAAATCTTTAACCATTAACGATGTGTGTCACGTAGAAAACCTAAACTTCAACCTTCTAAGTATAGGACAAATATGTGATAAAAAGTGTAACGTACTTTTTAGTGAAACCGGTAGTAAAATATTGAAAAACGGTATTACTATAGGAAGAGGCATTAGAAAACATGGAGTCTATGTCATTAAAATCGGTAATGAACCTAAAGACAAACTTTGTCTTACTTCTATGGATGATACTTCGACCTTATGGCATCGAAGATTGGGTCACGCCAATATGCGACTTCTTCAATCGCTATCATCTAAAGAACTAGTAAGAGATCTACCAAAATTAAAATACGAACATCATTTTGTGATGCTTGTAACGTAGGAAAGCAAGTCCATGCTAGTCACAAAGCTAAAAATATGGTCTCTACTACTAAGTGTCTAGAACTACTTCACATGGATTTATTTGGTCCATCCGCTATTCAAAGTTATGGAGGTAACTACTATACTTTGGTCATAGTGGATGATTACTCTAGGTACACATGGACTAAATTTTTAAAGAATAAAACTGAAACGTTCGATTACTTTGAAATATTAAGTAAGAAAATCCAAAGACAATTAGGAAGTCCTATAGTGTCTATTAGAACGGATCATGGTAGGGAATTTGATAATGAAGTGCAATTTGGAGCTTTTTGTGACGCTAATGGTATTACTCACAATTTCTCGGCTCCTCGCACTCCACAATCAAATGGGGTAGTTGAAAGGAAAAATAGAACCCTACAAGAAATGAGTCGCACCATGATTAATGAGCAATCTATTCCTCAAAAATTTTGGTGCAATGCCGTTGATACATCAACCTACATACTTAACCGAGTCTTAATTAGACCATTCTTAGGTAAAACTCCATACGAGTTACTTCGAGGCAAAAAGCCTACGTTAGAACATTTTAGAGTCTTTGGTAGCAAATGTTTTCTACTTAACACTAAAGATTACCTAACTAAATTTGATCCTAAATCAACCGAAGGTATCTTCTTAGGTTACTCTCCTAATAGTAAAGCTTATGTTATATTAAATAAAGAAACAATGAAGGTTGAAGAGTCATTAAACGTAAAATTTGATGAAAGTCCACCTAAACCTACCCAACCTCTTGTCGATGACGAGATAATCGAAAGTGAAGCCATAGAAATCAAGGAAAATATAAACAAAGAAGATGAACCATTAAACAATGAAATCATCAATATTAAAGAGTCTAAAGATCATCCCGTAGATAAGGTCATAGGAAAGTTAAATGAAAGAACCTTAAGATCTCAAGTCCAAAACCAAAGTAGTTTATTTTGTTTTGTCTCAACCATAGAACCTAAAAATACACAAGAAGCCATAAAAGATGAAAGTTGGGTAATGGCTATGCAAGAAGAGTTAAATCAATTTGTTTCTAACGATGTTTGGACACTTGTCCCTCCACCTAATAACCAAACCATAATAGGAACTAAATGGGTATATAAAAACAAGTTAGATGCAAACGGTGTAGTGTCTAGAAACAAAGCTAGACTCGTTGCCCAAGGGTATAATCAACAAGAAGGCATAGACTTTGATGAGACCTATGCTCCCGTGGCTAGATTAGAGTCTATAAGAATACTTCTTGCTTATGCTTGTGCTAATGATCTTAAGCTTTTTCAAATGGATGTTAAAAGTGCTTTTCTAAATGGCTTTATTAATGAAGAAGTCTATGTAGCTCAACCTCCAGGCTTTATCGATTTCGAAAAACCTAAACACGTGTATAAACTAAAGAAAGCTCTTTACGGTCTTAAACAAGCCCCAAAAGCTTGGTATGATAGACTCAAATCATTTTTAATAAAAAACAACTACACCATGGGGTTAGTTGATAATACACTTTTCACTAAGAAAAAGGAATCACATATAATTATTGTTCAAATATACGTGGACGATATTATATTCGGATCGACTTGTCAAGACATGTGTGATGATTTCTCAAAAATCATGCATGATGAGTTTGAAATGAGTATGATGGGAGAACTAAGTTTCTTTCTTGGTCTACAAATCAAACAACTAGAAGATGGTATCTTCTTTAATCAATCCAAATACATAAAAGAAATGTTAAAGAAATTTGGTTTAGAAGAGTCAAAACCCATAAGAACACCAATGTCATCCGATACTAAACTTACAAAAGATGAAGACGGTGAATCCGTTGATAACACAAAATACCGTGGCATGATTGGTAGTCTTTCTATCTTACGGCTAGTCGGCCGGATATCATGTTTAGTGTTTGTCTATATGCTAGGTTTCAAGAAGACCCTAAAACATCACATCTAGAAGCGGTCAAAAGAATATTTAGATACATTAAGGGTACGACTCAATTGGGATTATGGTATCCTAAGGAACGGGGTAGAAACTATTGTATATGCGGATTCTGACCATGCAGGTGATTATGTTGACCGAAAGAGTACAAGTGGTGTATGTACTTTTATGGGATGTTGTTTAACATCTTGGTTCTCGAAGAAGCAAACGGCATTGGCCATATCAACAACCGAAGCCGAATATGTCTCCGCCGGCAAAGCATGCCAACAAGCACTATGGATGAAACAAGCGTTAGTTGACTACGACATTCATCTAAGTGACATAGCCATTTTATGCGACAACAAAGGTGCTATTGACTTAAGCAAGAATCCGGTGTTGCACTCTCGCACCAAGCATATAGAGATCCGTCATCACTTCTTAAGAGACAATGTTCAAAAGGGGAACATTTCTATTGAGAAGGTAGCATCCGAAGACAACATAGCCGACGTCCTCACCAAACCGTTGAAGCGGGAACAATTCAACTTGCTTCGTCTTGGTCTTGGTCTCATGGAACAATCGTCGTAATTTGTTTCTCAACTCTACAAGGTATGTAAACATTAGCCTTACCTTCTTTTTTGAGTCTAGGATATCTATTTCACACACAACTCACAAACAATATGGGATTTTCAAAACTCAAGGTATATTGTCTTTACCATGTAATTTCAAAACTAAAGATAAACTTTTCCTTTTAAACAAGAAACTTTTGAAATGTTTTCTAAAGGATACTTCTCCCGTATCATTTTCCTAAAAGCTATTCTCACGTCTAGGACAAACCTTTTCATTATTAATACAAAGTAAAACCCGTTTTCATTGCATCTCATGTCTTTTGAATGCTAAAGGGAACATATAACAAATATGTGTTTTCGGGTACATTCATTTAAGCAACAATAAATTAAGGAGCACTCGGGTTATCTCACATAATAATATGCTTTTTCACTTCTAGTTTATTTTCTTTTTTTTTAGGAGTCGAGATAACCGCAACTCCAAATGGTTTGCATATAGGCACACACTAGGCACAAATGTTTCCAAAAGGAAAAATTTGAGCTGCCTGAGTCACCAGTACCACGGATCCCAGCATTAACGCTGGACGGTTCCCTAAAGGAACGGATCCGTGGGAACCGTGGGACAAAAGCTGAATTTCTCTTCTATTTTTCTCACTTTGGCTATAAACCTTCATATTTTCATCATTTTACCTCTTTCACTAATGAGTATGTTACTTAATGCTTGTGTTCTCATGATCACATGCCTTAAATTCATATCTAATCATTAGATTTTAGTCCACATTTTGGGTCTAGCATTCATTACAATGCACTATTTTCTCTATAAATAAGGTTCCCAAAATGCTTGCATATCCATCACTCTCAACCTCACAAACAATCATCATCATGTCATCCAAAAGATCTTCCAACATTGATGAATCACCTAGTGCAAACAATCCTCTTCAAGAAATCCAAAACTTTATCCTACCACCTTCCGTAGTGCCACCACCCAAATCTAGAAAAACTGCACGGATTAGCATCCGACTGTTTAGCCAAACCATTGTCAAAAATTTCATCACCAACTACTCATTCACCACCAAATGATTCCATAGTAGCACCTCCATCATCTCCAACAAGCACATCACCACCATCACCTATCAAGTCTCCACCTAAGATCACCCTATCGGAACTCCTTAAGACTCCGAAAACATTCCCACTACCCGTGTCTAGTCCACCACCCACATCATTTCAACAAACTTCCAACCCAAAAGAACTAGTCTTTTAACACCACCAACATCTCCAAACACACTTTACAAAGATCTTGCAACTTCACCACCTTTAGCTCCCATTATCTTACAACAACATCTAGGTTCTTATATTCCACCACTTACCAACATAATGGATTTGATCCATATTTTCCAACTTTTCCACCACATATTCCGCCTTCCACAAATCAAACTTACCCGGAAACCATCCACACACAATACCCACATCATTTACATTGTGAACATTGCCAATCCACTAGGAACTTGCAATGGAAATTAGGGACGAGATGCGATTCATACTTAACCACATCCTTGATCGCATCAACATCATCACTCACCAAAACTTCCATAATTAACCTTATGCAAGCATGGAAGGAATGATATTACTATTTTTTTTTCTTTTGAGTCATTTTAAAGAACAAACCTTGTTCTTATTTTTACATATTTGTATGTGGCCTATATACCACTACACTTTGTCTTTTTATTACAAGGCTTTGTTTACATACCTTGGCTCTCCATCTTGTTTCTCGTCAATCACAATATTATATTGCATGTTACTACTAACTTTTTCTTTGTAGGTATTATATTTTCTCACTTGACGCCCTGTTCTAGGGGGAGCTACCGTCAAGGGGGAGTTAGTGATTCGTGGATTATACTCTTTTTCCACACTTTATTTCTTCGTTAGGTTCGCTTTTGTTTCGACAAAAAGGGGGAGAAGAAGTAAAACTTTATATGCTTTCAAAACATACATCTAATCTTAAGTTTTACTCATCATAACATTATGTTTTGTCATCAACAAAAAGGGGGAGATTGTTAATACAAATAAATCGTAAAAACGTTTATTCATATTTAGCGATCTCTTTGTGTTTTGTTGATAACAAATATAAAGTTATCATAAGTAAAATTATAAGGATACATGTTATTTTGTAAAGCATTTACATATATAGTCATTTAACATAAATTGTTGTAATAATTCATTTGTTGTAATAGTTTATTAGGATGGGTAAAATCCATAACCCATGACCCATACCCATCGAGCAAATCCATAACCCATGGAGCTAACCCATGACCCATTGACTAGATGCATTGCATCTTCTAGATACATTGTATCTATTTGGATACCCATGATCCAAAGTTCATGACCCATGACCCATGATCCATGACCCATAACCCAAATAGAGGAGCGTCCACGGATCCCCAGTTTACACGGACGGATCCCTCATGTAAGGGATCCGTGGGATCCGGGGAACAGTAGTGATTTTTGCCTATAAATAGTGAGCCATTTCTTCATTGTAACTCACCCTCTTCTTACAAACTCTCTCATATATTACTTTCATTCTTCTAATCTCGGATCTCTTGATCTATATAGTAGTTCTTCTTTCTTTTGTTGTGATTCTCATATAGGTCCTTCTCAAAGGCGAGATCACGAGATACTACAAGTCATCCAAGCAAGGGGTCCTTGATTGATTTGTTCCTCCACAAGATTTATGTAGCAAGATCTTGTATTTCATATTTCACATAGTTGTTGTGTTATAGTTGTGTTGGTTTGGTCCTCCGTGTTAAGGACTCGGTATTTAGCTTTGTACCGGAAAAAGTGTAAGCGACGTTGTGAGGCTTCTCCGCCTAGTTGAAGGAGCTTGTTGACATAGTGCTTGAACTCTCGAGTAGGTGACTCGGGGAGTGGAGTAGGGCAAGGAAGGTGTCCTTGTAGCCGAACCACTATAAATCGGTTGTGTCATTTCTATCCTTTACTTTACTTGCTTTCATTACTTACATTACTTATTGCTTTATACTTTCTATCCATCCATACGAATTCACATAAGATCGAATCTAAAGTTTTGAAACTAAATTTAAAATCAAAACTATTCAACCCCCTTCTAGTTTTCCACAGGGGTTTCGATTGAAAGATGTCATGTGGCTCATGGCGTGTTTACGAAACATAAAGGATGTTGAAGAAGCTAAGTCATTTATAATAGGATTGCCAGTGTTTGATCTTTTGTAGGTTGGAAGGTGTGAATACGAAGTCTGTTTTGGAGTAAGTGTAGGCTTGTTAGACTGATGGCATGTCGTGTATGTTTGATGTTTATAGTAGTTAGTGAATGTGTAATGTCGTTTGTATATCTTTTATCGTATGGTGTTTACGATGTTATGAATATAAATGATAAGTTTCATTTGTATTAGTATTATGTTTATAGTCTTAGAAGGGTTAATGTAGGTACGACACAATCTTTGATATTAGTACTGTTGTCTACAAGTAGTAATAATAACTCTACCGGTATATTATTATAGTACTGCATATAAAGCAAGATTAGTGAAAGTTGCTTCTTCACTTCAGCTGTATGTGGCTACATTGTAAGAGAGCCGGGTACAATGGTTGTTAGCTTGAGCCATAGCCTTCGGCACGAGCCTTTGGCACGACAACTCACACCGGGGTTGAAATTTGGTAGGGTGGCGCCGTGGTACCAAATTTCACGCATGAGCAATTTTTTCCTTTTTTTTTTGGTTTGTTTCTTTTTTGTTTGTGGTTGTGATGTTTTGTATTTGTGTGATGAAATTGTGATGTTTTTTTTTGGTTTTGCAGGTAGTTGAAGGAAGAAAAGAAGAAGATGAAGTATGTTAACCATGGAAATGAGGAAAAGATAAGCAAAGATGAAGTATGTTAACGTTGGAAATGAGGATAAGATGAAGTATATGTGTGGTAAATGTATGCCACGTTGCCTCGAAGTACTTGTAAACTAAATGCATGGCCATATTATTTTTTCCAAAAAAAAGTATGTCTTGGGTATACTGGTATTAAATATACTTGTTGGGTTCAGTAAATACCCAAACCCCTTAATCTAGGATTTGAATAGAAAATAGCCTAAGTATTTAATCCGTTAACACAAACAGGTCATTGAGTGCATAGTCTCTCGGTGAGTCGCCTTCAGGATACTCGAGAAGAGGCTAAGAAGAAGTCTCCACTCCATGAAGGCGGAACTTAAAGGGTGAAGACCGGGTCAAGAAGAAGATGATGGATTCGGTGAGTAATGACAATAACTCACTGAATCCCTAAGATTCTATCCAACTTCTTACATCAAGACAAAGCTGAAGTAGAAGGCGAAGAATGTAAAGGCGAAGAAAGAGCGGGACAAAGCGGGAAAGGTTGAATCGAGATAAGACAAAGTCCTTATCATCCAAAGTCAACTTTCCCGAATAGCAAACGTCGGGCTCGGTGTCATCACCGAACTTAGGAAAGTAGTCTTGTCTCTTACCTAGAATAGTCTTTAGAAATGAGACAAAATACATCGATATTTTGTCTTACGTGTGATGTCGATTGTCACTTAGGAAAGAGTCAAATACCATACATGTATAAATAGCATAAGAGATGGAGTGAAAAGGTTAAGCTTGTGAATTGTAAAAACACACGCATGAGCCATCTTTTCACTCCTCCAAATCAACTTAGTTCTGAGATAGCTCGGTGAGCTCTAAGAGTTGTGCTCGGACTTAGCCTGAGCTTAGAGAGGAATCACCCAACTTTGTCATTTCAATCCCAAGTACTATTCATAAGTACTTGGGTAGCGATTCTTTGTTGATTTATTTCTAATAAGAATATGATGTTGAAAATTACTCGATGTGTTTTCTTTATGTTAATTTCAATCATCGTTCACTTTTAACTTGTTTTATAAACTTAATCTGTTTAAGCGTTAGTGAGCGGGAACAACAAGTGGTATCGAGCAAGGTTAATTATAAAACTCGTTTTAAAGCCGCTCTAAAAGTTTTTAAATTAGGATCCTAAATGGTGAAATTGATGTACCCCAACTAGTCGATAAAAGGGTGGAGCTTATTCAATTTGTGCCCTAGACTTGAAGTTGGCAAATTCAACAAATGGAAAAGCGAATGCTTTGCTATTTGATTGGGATGGAACCTTATTATGTCAAGTGCATAAATGAAGGTCCATTTGTCCCAAAGCTGCTGAAGGGTTGCCCAAACACGAAGCTCGGTGGACCAAGATGAAAGGAGAGTGGTCAACCGGGACCAAAGGCTCAAAAGTATCATAATATCTTGTCTTCACGGCGATATTATGGAGTCCATATTAATTTGTAATCTTGCTAAGCAAACACAGGATGACCTCGTTCATAGTCATGAAGGACCATCGATACCAAGGAAAAGCAGGATAATGGACACGAAACTTGAGTATAACACCTCTGGGGCTAAGGACTCGAAACTCTCTCTCAAACTTACACGGATACAAAACTCTTTTAAATGAACTTTCAAATGATGGTGTTAAGTTGTCTAAGCATGAAATCAATGTTGGTTTTTAAGCAGTCTCACGAGAAGTGGTTGAATTTCTCTCGGGGACTCGGGAATGCCAATCACATCCAAAATCTTGAGCTTCACGAAATTTATGGGAATTTGTCTATGAGGAAAACCTCATCAGCAGACGATACCCCGACTTAAAGAAGTCTCGGGAAGTCAAGAAGTCCACGACCACTACATCATCACCAATATCAACCGCTTTCTTTTCTAACAATGTAGTTCAAGATTTCCAAGAAAACTCGGATGATGAGCTGATGAGAGATCAAGTGAGGAGTACCTAAGTGACACGAATCTTTGAATTTCGGGAAAGGGCACTCGCTAACTCTCGAAGGTTTATAAAAAGAAACAAAGGTTTTCTCATCGCTAAAGCAAGCGAAGACATCAATGCTACAAGTGTCATAAAAGAGGCCATTTTGCAAAAGCATTTTCAAAAACAATTTCGAACCCTCTTACAAACCATCGGGATCTAATCGGTCTTGAGCTTTGCAAATTTCAACCAAAAATCTATCAGTCTCATCAAAATGTTCAAAACAAATCGATCTTAACAAAACCATTGATTATGAAGCTAAGTATAAGAAAGCAAAAGCCAGCTTGCATTACTTGAGGCCACCCTCGAAACAACAAAAATGTTCAATGCATGCGGGGAAGAACAAAGGCCTTGTTCTTGAAACCTTTGGTCGGGATGAAGAGCCAATCTCATCGGATGATGAAATGGTACACGTCGATTGCTCTAATGGCTCTCTCGAAGAGGACAAGCTTGCGGTTGGGAAAAATCATGCTAGGAGCAGGGAATGGGTCAACATCACAATGAAGAAGGTAAACACTTTACTTTCTATGGATGATGACTCGATTGGCGATCTTATATGAATTATCTAAATGTTGACCTTAAGTTTGTAGAAGAGCAAAAGGCGAATCTCTTTTCTAAGTACAACAAGTTAAGTTTTGAATTGAATAAGTGTAGGGATGAATTACTCATTTTAAAACAAGCGAAGCTTGAGGTCATCACTTTGCAAATTCAAAACACCGAACTAGTTAAA
>CM040239.1:203578773-203688427 GCA_022545495.1 Chrysanthemum lavandulifolium
CAACAACATAATTCATGATTATCTGATTCGAATGTCTCGCATAAAGTATGAACCACATGTTGAATTATTGAAAAATTATTGCATTTAAATTACTAAACTACCTCTTCTGTTGAAAATAAAGTTAAAAATATTCACTGAATGATTTTCTAAATTAAAACCCGCTAACAATTAATTCATTAAATGGTTTCTTCTTTTACTCTTAAATTAAATATTAATTTAAATCAAAAGTGACTCTTTTATACAATTTCTGGGAAGAGGTCCAGTGAGAAGAGAAATTGAAATAAGAAGAATGAGAAGAAATTTGAGTCATCATTTGAATAAAGAGAATTTAGGGAGATCGTTTATTTTTTAGATCGTCTGAAATGTCTGTTGTGATTTTTATCACCTTCTCATTTTAATTTTACTTCTTTGATCCTTGCTCTTTCTTCGCAATCAAACATTATATAAGAAACTTTCTTCTGATTGTGCATCTAAATGTAATATATGAATATGTAAGCTTGTAATCAAGACGAAACTACGATGCAATACTAAGATGATTTACAAGAAAGAGATGATTTATTTCATACACTTTCCTACTTTCGAATAAAGACAACTTGTAATGTTGTAATCAAGTACGAAACCATTGCTGACATAAGCTAACGAGTTCATGAGACGAAGACTGTTCAAATTTTCTCGCAAGGCAAGACGGCTGTCTAATAAATTACATATTGTATATTAAGCTCGATGATATCAATTACATCAACATCAAATGCTTACTGGAGATCATACCAATTTCCGGTTTGAGATTTTTTGACATGTTTATTTTGATGTTGGTCTCGAACCCAAAAAATCTTATTTTGATGTTGGTCATATACTCACATACCACCTTTATATAAAAGACTCACTTTCTTAGGAAATCTTCCATCTACAATATATCCTTGCTTTACTGTAATTATACATATCTTTAAATGCTCCATTAAACATAATCAGCTGAAACAATTCGACTCAGTGAAAGGGGCAACTGCAACCAATCGCATTCTTTCACTTGAAAAAACAAGATCTTTTGACCAAAGAATAAGACAAGCCAAAAATATTTCCCACTAACTCGAATTCTATGGTTAGTCTTCTAGCATACAACATTTAATTTACAAAGTAACCCTCTCAACGGGTCCATAGATGAGACGCCTAGTTGTCATCAAATAAACATCTCCGTATGGTTATGGCAATTGAAGTAGCTTTCTGAGGATGGAAAACGACTGCACATACACCAAAACATACAGTAACCAAAGCAACGGTTACTATCAAAGGGCGGGGTGTAAAAAGTCTACTGGTTTTATAAGTAAATAGCTGGTTTAAGGGTTTCTTTGGTGGTTCCTTGTAGGGTGCCACACTCATAACACAGTCAGCAGTTAAGAGTGCAACACGTTCACTATTGTCTCCTGCAGTTGGAATCCAGATACTGTCTGCGAGTACCATATCCTGCAAGTTTTGATAACTTTTATACTCCGTATCATTTACTATATATGAATGAAAAATCTTACTAAAGGTGGCAAATTGTGCGGACTGAGTTGCTCAGTAACATTTTTGTTAAGTTTATTTAAATGATTCTTAACAATAAGTGTGACAAATATGACAATAATACAGTAATAGTAAGTTTTAAATAACTCAATAAAATAATTTAGGTTTCAAAGATTCAAAATACACTTTAAGTGTCCTTGACCAATTTGACCTATTTCCTTTTCAGCTGATTATGTTTTTGTTTTACCAGTTTGACCCTATAAGAAACAAAAATAACTAAATCGACTAGTGGTGCCAAGATGCTCGGGTAGGTTTACGGGTCAAAACATGGGTTGATACAGGTGGTTCTAGTTCGGTCGAGCGGCAAACACTTTTTCTCTATTATTTTACTTTTGAATAATATTATGAAAAAAAGTGATTGTGTTAATTATGATTATGAAAAAACATTCATATAATAATCTAACTCGTTTAATAAAACGATGTAGGAGGCTATATGCATTATATATCCATTTGACCCATTCCCATTTTATCAATAAAAAAAATTTGTTGATACATTTGAGTTAAAACATAACCTAAATCGACCCATTCATATATAAATGGCGTGAAGTTGCTACTTCTAAAATTATTAATCAGCTTATTAAATTTTATGGGCTTTATCAGACAAGAACCATATAATTTCAGTACCTGATTAACGGCTGAAACCAAAGGAACCACCTGATCTCTACAGCTTTCATCATCCTCTTGAAATACATCTCTTGGACACAACTCGAGGTTCAACTTTTTCTCCAGTCGCTGTTTTAGGACTTCTGTAGCACGATTCACAGTCCCCTGAAGCACACTATCGGCTTCAATAACGCCACCGTTTTCAATTATTCTCATCTTTACACAGCTTAATACTCTCTTCAAAACTACCGTTGACTCATATTCAATTAGAAAACTAAGTACAAAGTTAAATCTTGGCAGCTGTGAAGACGTCATAGCACATTCCATGTCTTCTACAAATGGCTGTTTAAGTAGCCATGCTATATCTACAAGCAATTCTGAGAACTTGTTAACGGCAACCTCACACGACATAGCTGTAGATGTAGACTCTGAATTTCTTGAATGAAGTGTATAATATTTCATCTGCATTATTTTGATCTCAGAACATACTTCTTGATCTGCAACTAGAATTGGAACAAAATTGGACAGACCAGATTCGTTTTCAACCTTCAAAAAAGAAAAAAAGAACAATAGTCAAGAAATAGGATACAGTAGTCACTAAAAAGGGGTATCAAAATGTGCTTATTGGGCAATGGATCAAAATGGTAGCTTTGCATAGGCTGAAATGTGTTTTAATAAGATTATAAAATAAATGTTAATCTAGATCTCTGAATAAAATGATTTAGATGGCTGTATACATGCATGAAATAAACTATTGGGTGACTCACAACCTGTTTAACATGTTCCCCTTTTGGCCTAAGTTTGAAATGATATGTCCAAACGACCCATTAATAAGTAAATCTGTAAATGAGTAGAAATTTTCATCTCTAACTAAAACTTCATATGATTCACCATCTCAAGATAATTCCAAGAAAGTCAAGACATTCGACAATGTCTAGAAACTCTATATTCAATCAACAAGTAGTAAAACATTCCAAAATCTCTGTGCATGTATAAAAAGACAAAATACAATCTGAATCAAACCTCAATAAATCCAGGGCCGAATGCATCCAACTCGGTGCGAGGAACACATATATTAAGAAACTGACGATCTAAGTTTGTTGTAGAAGCCCCACTTTGGTTGTGAGATGATGAAACACGCACATTGTTTGTCATATACTTGCCAGCAAAGGATACTAAAAACCTGCAATTGTTACACAGTTATAATATCATTCCACATGGATTAATAATCATTTATTGAGAAAGATGGATGATCCTTGAATTCAGTTATTTCCATACCACATATTACAAATGAAAGATAATACGAAAATAAAGAAAAAGACAAACTAATATAATAAGCCAATCAAGTATTTCATTGATGCACTATCCAATTTTAATAAGATTTTAGTCAAAAAGCATTGAAAATAAACGTACCTAAGTCTGGGCTGAAGCAAATTACTTCCGCATGCCAAGAACTCTATGGGTTTGCCTGCTTCAAAGAATGTAGGCTGAACATAATGAAGCTTTGGGGCATTTTCCCCTGCTTTAATTTTCATCACTGATCTTCCACCTGCGTTCACAACAGTTTAGTGCACATAAACACTTAACATGAGGAAGTAAATTGCAATTTTGCCATACAAAAGGTCGTGGTGCTCACTCTAAAGTGCGTCAAAAATAAAACATAAGAAACTACTTGTAGCTAAAAAGACTCTTTTGGTGATTATTCAACACTTCCCATTAGTTATAGAACTACAATGCAACTAAGGCGACCAGCCGTGCATCACACCTTAAGAAAGAGGTGCAAAAAGGAGAAGACCCAAGTGAGGTGAGCTGGGAAAATTTCACAGCCTGTGTGTATGACATTTTGACATATTTCACAGCCTGTGTGTATAACATTTTGACATATAAACAAAGAAGCAGAAGAACAATAGCTAAAGATATAAAAACATAAGTACCAAGAAGTAGAAGCCTCAAACAAATGAATAGTCTTATTCTTTGCAGTCTCCGTTTCCTTGACCACAAACTCGTAATCTATAATCATTATTACCCTCTCTAATTAGACTCTTCCCCTAAAATAGTAAGTGTATTGTAAAAACAAAACAATGTATTTTTGTGGCAGCAAAGGCAGTTGCAGAGTGGTTTACTGAACTGATAATCCATAGAGGACTATACCATTCTACATTCAAAGTGCACCAACAACCCTAATTTTACGTAAGGCAGTAGGCGACCTAGACATTAGCCATTAACTACCTCGCAAATCACCAAATTTGCATGCCTAATACGATAACAACAATGTCGTATATCCTCTCATACCATATTGTCCTGGTTCAATGTTGAAAGTAATAAATTCAGCATATCCAAGAGCATCTCCAATGGGAGGTAGAGCAATGACTTTTAGTGCTTAAAAAAAGTCACTGAAAATCTTTTTTTTCCCATTGGAGAATTTAAGTTTTTTTCCTCAGTAACTTGAGGTTCCTCAAGTCATTTGAAAAATGACTTGAGCAAAACCCCTACTCACACCATTGAGGTATGTTAATAATAATATAACAAGAAAAGCTTTGCAAAGACTTTTTTGCATTGGAGTAAAATTAGTCATTATAGGTAGAAGATAGTCGAAAGGTGATTTGGCAACAAAAAAATGCCATTAATATACAATTTGCATTGTGGACGCTATGTGTGTCGTGCGAGTGATAATATGCTCTCTCAATTTTAGAATGAGATAATCAGATTAATAAAACGGGCTGTAGAAGATAGCATTAAGAGATGCCTTTGATGTTTTAAGTTGTAATAATCACGTATCAGTAAGAGTGTTTGGAAATTCCTGATTCTCTATGAAATTATTACATGAGGTGACCAACAATGACATTCTTGTGAATCTGATTATCAAAGGAAACACCCATATCTCCAAACACTAATATTAATCAATGTGATTAGTATAAACTACTTTATTAATCAAATAGGAGGCATAAGTCTGAACTTGAGATGAAGATCTGTGAAGTCATAATAATAAGATAACCAGTTTCAAAAAGCAAATCCAAACACCCCCTTGATTTTACTTCCCTTTTCATACTTTCATTTTAGGCATTGCTGCCTGTATGGATAGATATTATAATTCTCAATGCACCACAAGAGCATTCACAATATTCCGTAAGAAAAATAGTACATAAGTGGCCTAAATAAGATGACTAACAAATCCAATAATGCAATAATAAACTACTCTAACCTACACATTTACTGATTTTGCAATTTAACTTTGGTGGTCATGGAAGATATGACAGTTTGTTGACTTTTTGTGCAATAAACCAATAATAGGAAGAAAAAAAAACTTATGATGTAAAAGGAGAACATTAAAGTCAACAAACCTTTCATGACACTGAAGATCATGTTGTTTAAACTAACAAAAAATGTGTCTCGTCCAGAAAGCAAGTTTTTTGGTGAAGCAAGGAAGTCATGTATACATACAACGGGATCTTCATCTAACTGCTCAAGAAAATTATCTCAAGTTAGATAATGTAGATGCAGCTTAGAATACATAAGTACATACTTAAACAGATATGTAGAGAGATAAATCCAAAATAAGGGGATGAGATTCTAAGTTAGTAATTTTCACAGATCTGCATCTCAAGTTCAGACTTATGCCTCTTATTTGATGATAAGCTGGCAGTGTACTCCATACAATTTCATTACTCCCGACTCCCTACATATATAAATAGCATTTCTCCCTTGATAGTGGTATACATTTTATCCAAATCTTTACACCTCCATACTCCATAGATTACGATCTCCACAAAAACTAGATAGGCTAATGGCTTTCATACAGCAAAAAATACAATCACAACTGAAATTAATGTTCTAACTTCTACGCGTTTTTAAACAGTTAATAATAATAGTTAAATCAAAGTTAAAAAAAGAGCATCACCTTCAACCACATAAACCTTGGCATTGCAATAAAAATGGTCAAAATTGTGCATCCAGGACGAATATACCCTTCCAACTCCACAGGCATGCTGGCCAACCATTGAAATATCTGAAGCATAAACATATGTCACATTGTCACTCACCTGGTAAAGAAATGTATTTAAAATGGAGGTAGCAAATTTTTGACCCATATATATATGTTGGGCTATAGTTTATTTCAAAACGGGTCAAAAGCGATAGATAAAATTATAGCTTAACAAAAACAGTTCGTAAGTCACCTAAAGTGTACTTATAGTGCATAAAACAACGCAAGTTATTTTATATAAATTTAGGCTATTATTTCAATACAATTTTCATGATCAAATTCGACGCACTAATTATTTGATATATATGATTTTAAAGCTTGGCCGATATGAGTTTTGAGTAAACACAATAACAAAACCTTTACCCGTTTTGGTCCCAACTAGAGGTGGCAAAACGGGCGGGCACGGGCCACGGTTCAAACGGGCTAGAGCCCAAACGGGCACGAGCTAAACGGTTACGGGCCAAATGGCCGCATGTTATACGAATCGCTTTAGAAAAGACCCAAAACGACGAAATAAATTCCTCAAACGTAACACCTCATTTATATTAAAAAAATTAAATATATTATATCTATAAGTTTTTCTTTAAAAACAACTGTAATGTTCTCCAATTGAGAATAAATATGTGCCCGTTTGTGCCCATTTAACTTTTAAATGGGCAATATATGCCCATTTCAAAAAAAAGAGGGGGCTAAATGTGCCCAAATCTTTTACAAATTAGCCCATTTTTTTAATTTTGGGCACAAATTGCCACCTCTAGTCCCAACCCATTACCCAACCTCCCCATTTATGCCACCTTTAATACAGATGTTAGTTAATAGTAATCACTATAGTACTTGATGTCGAAGTCGCCGAGGGAATTCTGCTGGATTCCAATCATAAAGCTTGAATGAGATCCGACCAGTTGTGCACTACAACAAAATGTATATAAATTAACATGGTGAGAAGATTCAGATAGATTAAGCATATAACAGCAAGCTCTAGCATGAAGAAAACCCTACCATAGAGGAGAAAGCACTCTTATCATCACCATAGGACGGAGACTGAGTGCCTTTTTCTTTCTCTTCATCTGTTTGAGTTTCCCCGGATAAAGCTACAGATGGAACGCTATCATTGTGAATAGTTTGGGCATGAGTGGAGCTAGGTAAGTTATTAGGCCCTTCACCTGCTAAAAGTGATTTATCTCCTGCTACTTCACTACTTATGGAATTGGCACCTATGTCAACATTAGTTTAGATTCCCAAACAATGTCACCAAAGAAAGCCTTACAAAAATATACTCGTGTAAATGTATTCCTATGCTTATTGTTACGTGAGTTTCACGATTTTTGAATTAAAATACGAGGGTGTATGGATGTCGGTTTAGAAAGTGACTGCTTGATATTAAATCATCGGAATCAGAATATCATTTGTAATAGATCGGGCGGCATAAATAGTGTTTGGATATGTTTTTACTGTGTTGTAACAATAAGATTATAAGAAGTTTAAATGTTAGGCTAACATTTTTTATGGAGGGAATCCATAGATAAAAAGTGCCCAAAAAGACATTTGTGCAGTATAAGTCTGTCAAGTTAGGTTAACAGAAAAAATAAATAATTATGTTTTATTTATTAACTCAGATAATCAGTTTCATAGCAGCTGGTATTGATTATCTAAAACGGACCATTTGGCCCTTTATTAATCAGAAGCAGAAATTGTAATTGTCACCTTTTCCAGCTTCATCGTAACCATCATCATAATCTGCTGAGTTAACTCCAGATCCCTTGGAGTCTGAGGGTTTTCTTCTACGCCTGTTATTATGACGTTCTAGTTTTCTTCGGCAACTACGTTTACCTTCATCAAAATCCGACAGGACATGAAACCTGCAACACGGTGAGTTTGTCAAAATTTGAGGGTTTTCTTCGATGCCTGATATTATGAAGCTCTAGTTTTCTTATTCATTTCCAGTTCCAAGAAATTACTAGTCCACTAATGATGAAAATTTTAGATGAAATAATTACGTTAAAAGAACAGAGTAAAAAAAGTTACCGGAAGACTATCTAAACTTATGTGAACATGCTTAAAATGAAATCTCATACAGAAGCTCGCATAATTCTTTTTTCTTTGTCAGAGTGAGAAAATAAATTGTTCAAAATAAGGATAAGCATAAAGAAAGAAATTTATATATGGAAATTGATGCGTCCACAAAACAATTCCAAATGAGGATATCAGTGATATCCACAATCCATTTTCACTAGAAGAGATCGCAATCACAGAATCATAACAGAACTTTGTCATAATATCACATCCTCATATATGCGCTACCTGAAACAATGCTCTCAAAAGTCACCCTCTGATTCAGAAGCATCAAAGTGTTAATAACTTGTCTGGAGATTAATAAGTTTTTTATATAAGTTGGTTCATTTCTTTAGAAGGTATTGGTGTGCATCTAATTAGTCTGAATGGGTATTCCCTGATCCTTTAAATTCTAAATAGGCATAGGGTTTACATGTTATTCCAACAGAGGAACACCATGGTCTTCATATTCCAGCATTCACTATATACTAAAAAGACCAGACTCAAATGTGCAAAGCCCCGCAAATTTGTATTAAATATCTCTTGGTAAAGTATACGGTATCCCAGCGGGAGTAGGTTAGTCTTTATTTAAATCTAATACATGTATCCAGATTTGGTTAAGAGATAGGCAAGATTCAAACAAGTTGTCTTGTGTCATGTGGCAAAAGTTCTAAAGACCTTGAAGAATAGGATCCAGAACCCAAATACTTGTTTGCATAAGTGGCTGTATAAAGTTTTATAGTACAGCATTTCAGAAACCCATCTATCAATATACCATTAGCTATAGTCTCGTCAAATACGACCATAGTCAATGTTTAAACCTTGTGCAGGTAATGTCACAGTTGTATACAAAAGAAATCCAATGCTTGAGCTTTAGGGTACTTATGTATACTACTGACCAAATTAAAATAATCCAGCATAGACTTAGCGTGACCTATACATGAAGCTAAGGGAGCTAAAATATAGTGTTGTGTGGTTTCTCTACAATGGTTCTAGTAATGTTATTTCAGATGGTACCTGGTTTTCGTCATTCATAGTAGTGCAATATATATCCAGTTAACTCTAGCAAAACAAGAAGAAAGTAACAAGCGATATCCGTAGATCAATTACCTCTCACTGATAGCACCCTTCTCACTAGTTGAGAAACATCATGTGGATGTTGTATTAGCTTAATCAAAACATCCCTATTTCCCAAACAAAAATAACATACGAGTTTAACCCCTAGAACAAATCCCATTTAGCACGTTGTTCGTGTGACTGTGGTAGCCACGTATTATGTACCACGCAAATTAAACTAAAATAACATACTAGTGTAACTTTGACCAACGATTATACTAAATTAAACTCAAAAGAAGGAGGGGGACTTACTTCCCACACTGCTGACAATAACGCTTATCACAACCATCAAGCACCACACTCCCCGCATTCGCACACCTCAAACACACTCTATGGCGTTTATGATACCCTTTCAGCTCACTAATATCCACTTCACACCCCGGCACCTGACACCGCCCCACCCCCACTCTCCCACTCCCGCTCCCCGTCCCGCCCCCGGTCCTCGTCTTCTTCTTCCCTGGCGCCTTCGCTTCCGCTTCCTCAGCCGCCAACTGCGCATCCAGCTCCGGACACGCACACGGTATCCTTCCCGCTAAAAAATTAGAACACGCCATCCTCGGATCACGTTTCCGTACCCTAAGGTTAACCGGAACCGTATCAAGCTGTTCGGATACCGGTTCGAGATGTTCGAGTTGTGGAATATCGAGTTGAATGGTTGGGGAGTGTTCAGATGGTAAAGGTAAGTGATCATCGACGTTGAAATCGAGAAATTGACTCCAGTCCCAGATTGAAGATGATGGATCGTCAATTAGGTCCATATTGAACGCCGGTGGTTGACCTGGTGGTGACTGTGCCGATGGTTGTGTGTTGTGCATTTTTTTGTATATGAAACCCTAATTTGGTGACGGTTGGTGGCGGTTGGTGGTAGTGGTTGATTGAAATGAAAGGAATTGGTTAACAGCTAGTATTTTGTTTTTGGATTAAGAAGGTGGATGGTAAGAGTCAGCGG
Organism: Chrysanthemum lavandulifolium; assembly: GCA_022545495.1. NCBI lineage: Eukaryota > Viridiplantae > Streptophyta > Magnoliopsida > Asterales > Asteraceae > Chrysanthemum > Chrysanthemum lavandulifolium. The sequence continues at coordinate 203,589,033 of CM040239.1, forward strand.
TTGGTGTTGGTGGTGGGACATATTCAAGATAGATAAATGTGTGGTCATTTTGTTTTTACTTACAACACCATACACGAAAGTTCAAATCAATTAGAGTATTATTTGTTTGAGACCAATCTCTTGCCTTGCACCCACCATCTAATGGACCATGGACATCTTAATGCCCCCACCCAAGGAGCATCTCGCACCTATGGGCCGCTATATTCTGATCGAGAAAGAATCTCTTATGAACGATCAGGTCATAATAAAATTAAAAACTAATACTTCTTTAGCCGTGTGAAACATGGATTAACATTATGTCATTCTTACAAGTGATTTGGAGAAGTGCTATATGACGACTTCGAGATCAAATATAATATGTTTCTTTCCATTCCTCGTAAAGCCAACAAAGTCTGTGCTGTAACTCAACCTTCTCATCCATGGAAGGATTCCTTATTCGATGATAAATGTCAATCGAGGGCACCATCCAAGAAAGTCGATAGAGATTTTTTATGGCTTTCAGTGCCCCAGATCATCGAACTGCACTTTAAAGAAGAGGTTCAAGCTGCTCTTGCTATAAAACAGTCTGAGCGGTTATTTTTGTTAAATAAAAAAGAGAGTTTATATAGTTTAAGTAGTACCCTACCTGAGACCTTTTTATGAACTTATGGGCATCTCTAGCTACCTTATAGTTAATATTTAATTGCTAGAACCCCATTAAAACAAGACTTCTAACACAAGAACACTGCTTGCCCGGGCCCTGCTTAGCTAAGAAATCCAGTAAGACTCAAGCAAGAAACCGTAGGGGGACGAGCTTGTTGCTACTGTTTACTTATTAAGTTTCTCATAAACAAGAGATCAATACAAGACATTCGTTGCTGATCTAAAAAAGATCTTCTTCCGTGAGTGTTAGCGGACATATTTCATTTTTAACTCGGGTCTTTACTTCCCAAAGCAAAGGTTTTTTTTAGGTTTACTTTGGAAGGCGCTAAACAGGCCTATAGGATCGCCTTTCTATTTATAATAGAAGAAGTCTAATATAATGGGGTATATTTGGGCTTTCAAAATATGCGGCTTATAAAATAAGGTGTTGTTTGTTTATTAAGAGGCTCTGAATCTGAAATTGATTCGCACATCTGAATCTGAATTTGAGGCGGAAATGTCTGAATCTGAATGATATAATGCTGTTTGTTTTTTTTTTTTTCGTAAAAACGTCTTAATGGTTTGCATCATTAATGTTTGCAATTTAAATATTAAGCAATTCCTCTCGATGATAAACGTTCAACACATTGTTGATCCGGTCATCGTCGTTATCATTTTCTAAATGGTTACTATCATGTATTTTACGATACTCTCATTAAAAAAATGAAAACCCACAACAAATTAATTTCTAATAAAAAATCTAAGCAACTAGTCCATAAAAAGTTAACACAATCAGGTCATTATCCAAAGCATTTTAACCACATATCCTTGACTTCTTTAACTTTATTCACATTTCCTTTGGAAAATTAACAATAACAAACAGAAAAAACAATTTTCTAAACTCTTGTTCATCACCAATTCCTCTAATTCGCTAATCTTCATAACCAAATAAAAGCCCAATTGTTTCCCGCATCATGTTTATCATCAAATAAAGCTTTCTAAGAGTTTATCTTCATGATCTTCAATACTCAATTTCTTACCACTTTATATTCATCATAAAATATTCATTCCTTATTAAATTTACATAAAACCCAGTATTTAGTTTTATTCAATGACTGTGTATGCACACCTACAACCCCTGGAACGAGTTGTGCAGTGGCCGGTAGCAGTAAAACAGCGTCTTGGTCGGTAATAGTATGGTGGCCGGAGATTATGAATGGGGAAAATGAGGTTGCATTAAAGTTTGGGGTGGTTGTGGAGGAGATAGGAGATAGTCTTTTTTTGTTTTCTATTTTTTTTAATCAACAAGAGGCAATTAGATGTCATTTCAAGTCTGGCTCAACAAGAGATTTCCACCTCTGCCCGTGTCTGAACAAAATGAAAAAAACAAACACGCTTTTTGCTCTTAAACTTTGACCGAACCAGATATTTGGTCCATTAAGAGCCTATTCAGACTTTTTTACAAAAAACAAACACCACCTAAGTCTCGTTTTTCACACAGGCTTATGGAGGCTAATGGCTTATAAAATAAGCCACGAGCCTTTATAAGCCAAATCCATAAAATGAGGCTTATAGGGGCTTATGGATAGTAAAATTACTTAAATACCTTTAAAAATATAATGAATTATTACGTAAAAGATGAAAAAATATGTGAATTTAATTTTATGTATTTTTATTTAATTTTACATTAATAAGCTTCGGTTCTGACTAATTCGCCAAACAGCTTTATAAAAATGTAAGCTTCAACTTTTGGCTTATAATATAAGTGACATTTCAAAATTTCAAAACCTCAAATTTCAAATTTATTGCAGACCAAACATACCTCATATAGGTAGGTTTTACTTTTATCGACCTAGGTCAAATAGATATCGGGTATAAGTGGGCGCTCATTTGCAAAGTGACAAATTTTTACAAAGTCTAAAAAGTCATTAATTTTGATTAAAAAAAAGTACTATACTTGCCATCATTTCCTCTTCAGGGTAGCGGAAAAAAATTACTTTTTAAGACATTTTATTTGTAAATTTTGTCTTTTCTAGGTAATATCTCACCCTCCCAACCGGTTGTGTCCACCTATATAAGTTGACTACCAATCATCAAGCCACATAAGCTTGGTCCCTATTAATAAATTGAAAAGCGTTTTTTTTTTTCTCTTGCGCCTTTTATTCTTCCATAGCAGGCAAACCCAATCCACATAAACCCTAATCCATCAATTAAATAAATAACCTACATCCTTGTTCAATTACGCGTTCATCAAGTTCTTCAATCTGTTCCAAACGAAGATTCTATACTCCTAAAGAAATCTGTCTTAAAACGTAATTGTAAGATTCCAATTTATGATCAAGTTGCGTGGACTCCCTTGAATCCGAGTCGAAGATTCAAGGGTTGCCCCACACGGGTAAGTTACAATCAACAGTCTTTATCAAAACTTTTTATGTTTTTTTTTTTCTAATTTTGTTGGTGTTATTGGTCTTTAGAAATGTGAGGTATATGGTTTTCTTGATGAGAATTACCTTCTCAGTACTACAAAGACCTATTATACAATCTACATGAGGAGAACAAACAATTGGAGGTGTAGCTATCCAACCAATATGGTGTTATGACAGTTAATAGGGCTACTGAAGATGTTTCAATGGAACTAATTTACCAAGAATTGAATGCTTTCAAGTCCAAGGCAAAAGTGTATCACAGTTTGTTGTTGGTTGTATTTGGTTTGATAATTATGTTGATTGTATCTCTCATTGTTGTATCTTTAAAAAAGTAATTGTAGAAGGTTTGAAATAGGTGAATTTGTTGTATTTTATGTTCATCAGGATGTTATGTGGGTTATGTAATGTAATCAGCAATGTTGTGTACTTTTAACTTTCTTTTGGTAATGAAAGCATGATATTTGGTTGTATTTTGTGGTACCATTTAACAAGTAATATGTGTTCAGTCATATATGTGTTTAATCAATACTAACACTACAGTTACAAAGTATAACATTGATAAAAGAAGAAAGCTTCATTGAACTACAAGTGTTCTTTCATAACAACAATTGTTTGTGCATCATCACTTTACATTGTTACAACCAGAACACTAAAACTTGTTCCATTATATGCCTTTCAATGATAAAATAGGCAAGCATATATAGTGGCATCAAGTGCACAACTATATCAGGTTCCTACCAACTTTTTACATTAACTAAACTAGGCCTTGACAAAATAGGGCACAATAGTGGCATAAAGTGCAGCACTATATCAGTTTCTTAATACTTACAAACCTAATTCAGATCATAGTACTTAGAAGTTTTAGCACAAAATACAGATTTCCCAAAATATGTGCTAACAAAGTCTTGGAAGGAATTTAATCCAAGACTATTTCATTCTCCAAACTTGATCCTGGACCTGTAACTGGAACAGAAAGTTCCTTATGGATAATTCTTTGACTCTTTATTAGAGGAAGAGGTTCTGGTTGTAGCCTTGCTCTTTCTTGCCTGGGCTGTGGCTCAGTAGATGCAACTCTTCTTGTTTCTTCTCTTGTTTGTGCTTTAGCAAATCTTGACTATGTCAAGCTTGTTCTTGTCATTCTACCTCTTGTGGCTGATGTTCCACCTTTTCCAGATCTAGTTGCAGCTTCATGTGATGTCCCAAGAACTTGTGATTGTTGTGTCCCATGTATGTTTTCACCATGGTTTTTTCTTTTCTTTGACCCTGCAAAATAAGCATTTAAGTTTTTTTGCAGCATGTACAAAAGTGTATTAATTCACGTGATGTTATACTACTTGTTGTGTGTGCTGCATGAAGAGGTTCACAAGCCTCAATTGTCTCAGAAGTTTCAGCATTCATTCCTAACCATGCTCCCATCCTTCCTATTCTCTGTGTGGGTATTAGTCCACCAGACTTACTCTCTCCACCTCTCATCTTAACATATCCAACTCCACCTTTCTTCCTAGTTTCAAAGTTTTGCATGTGTGAACTCTCCTCCCATCCGTAAATGTGAACACATAATTTCTATTTGTTTCACCCATTTCAAACTCACCAATGCTATTGTTAACAAATACAGGTATATCAATTTCATCAACCAAGGGTTTTTCTGTGGGTGTCACCTTTTTTGGTATGCCTATTTTTCCTTTCTCTTTGGGTGGTTTTGGTATAGGTTCTTTCTTACAACCCTTCTTGTTATGGCCAGTTTCTCCACAGTTATGGCATGTCATAACAACACCTGCTCTAGAAATCTTATTACCTTAATTTGGTTCATGTGATGCCCTAACCCTTTTTTTCTTAGGCCTACCAAGCATTTTCTTTGGTAACGGACCAATATCATAGATAAGACTACAGTCAGGCCAGAAGTGTATGCCATCCACATGTTTAATGTACTCACTATAGGCTAGCATATACCTATCCTTTCTAAAGTAATCAGGCACATAATCCTCAACCATCTTACCCAGTTTAAATATACAAGCAATTGCATGTGAACACGGCAAACCTGACAATTGCCACATCCTACAAGAGCATGTCCTATTTGGCTCATCTACTTTTAAAAGCATCATAGCCCTTTCTGACTTCAAACTGATTTCCACCACATTAAATGACATGCCAAAACCTGGTAAGGAGTTACAAAAATTTTAATGTTAATGATAATATGGCGTGATTCCAAACAGTTTAACAATGAAATTTAAAAGTACCTTTGGCTATCCTTGGAAAGTTCTAAGACCTTTTGGATGTTTGGACAAATGTCACCAGTCCATTTTTCACAAAGCATTCACATAGTGTTCATCCTTCCATAACTGTAACTCTTATTGACTCTAAAAAGTTATGATTGGTTTATCCCTTACACTACACAAAATTAAGTTAAAGCATTCGCTAAAAAAAGTGTACACATTTAGAAATAGCAATGTCAAACAAACTGTGAGAATTTCAAAACTGAAAAATAAATCTAACCTTATGCTGATTAGGCATTAGTGTCACATCATAACCAAGTGGTATCATCAAATCATCAGCTAACAATTAAAGAAACCAACTCCAATTGTCTTTGTTTTCAACTGTCACCACAACCCATGCCACATGGAATATGTGTTTGTTTCCGTCTTTTCCGACAACTGTCAAAATTTCACCACAGTTTGGTTTTTTCAAAAAACGCCCATCCAATGCAAGTATCTTTCTACAACCCTTTTTCCAACCCTCTTTCAACCCATGGAAACATACATAGAACTTGTCAAAGTGAGAATAAAGGAAGAGTGCTGACTGAGATGGAGCTAGGACTGGTAAAAACCCAACAAGGTTCTAGTAATGAAGTCTCGGTAAGCGTTGTAGGGGTTGAAGAATGAAAAAGAAATGTAAAGAGAAAGGGGTGAAAAGAAATAGCCGTCCATATATTCAACCTTAGGGCATAAACCGAGTTCAATTCATATGCTACTGGTTGTTACCAAGGTAATGCTGGTATTAAATACAAGACGTCATGGACCCACTCAAGTTCTCTTAAAAGGACTTGTTTCATTCTCACGGGGAACCTATGTAATCTATCGACCATTGTCTTAGAGATGGTTGATATTGAATCAGGAGACCCTCTCCCTAGTATCCGCAAAAGAAAACCAAAGTGCACTATTAAGTCTAGAGCCAAAAGATCATCCATAAATCTCATTAGGACACACTTTCAATATGCTTAATATTTCATACACCGTGAAAAGTAAGAAAATATACATCAAGAGTCCTACGCATTATCTTTGTGGTATTGCCAGAACATCTGAGTGATACGTAAAGTAGTCACAATGAAGATGGAAATCCTTCTAGAGCCAACATCAAACAAGCTCTTGGTGGGTGACATGTGAGATCCTTCATGGATCAAACTTCTGACAACTGGAAAACAACGATGGGGCGATTCGCATTTGAATCAACCTTGTTCCAGTAAAGGAATTGACTTATGCTTTTGGAAAACCCTTCGATGTGCTCAACAATTATTTTCAAGCACATCGACTGCGTATAAATTTTCAAACAAAAGTATTTGGTGATTGAAACTTGATTGTACTCATTAAAATCTCGTCGTATTGCAAAACTCTTTATTCAGCAATACACGATTGTGTTTCAAATCAATTTATTATCAATCAACGAATCTCAGTTCGCTGGTTCACTCACTTCGTGTTGTCTACTTGAGACACTCCGATTTGAGAACGGCTAGTACAAGCTGCGAAACCCTGTCAAGGAGATTCTTCGGAAATCTACCTGATCACAAGCAGTATTTATACTAATTAACGGGGAATCGCGGTTCTTGCAACCCTATTCAACGAAAGTGAACAAAGACACTTTCGTGTGTTTATTGTTTACTGTTGTTTGCAGGAATCCTTGACGGTTGTAGCTGATGGTCAAAGAGATGTAAATTCCTAACCACATGCTCACACTACACACTCACGATCAAAGAAATCATGATTGTTTAAAGACATACAACAATACTTCCGCAACTCTGATACAAAATCTCATGATCCAGAAAGGTGTGAGCATGTCGGTCCAAAAGTCACAACATCACATGAAGGCAATACAACGAAGGATGATTCAGAGATTTACTATGGCTGATGATCTCGAAGAAAGCTCAAAGATCACACAAGTCAAAGGAACAATCATTTGAAGAATCACTACTGAAGTACAAAGATTGTGGACTTTGAAGAATCAAAGACTACGAGCTTGGAAGTCAAATACATGTAATAGAATGCTAGAATTCATAATGTATTTTATGGGGTGACCTCCCTTAGGGGATATTTTTAGGATTTAGTAAATCCATGTTGAAGACTCCGTCACCCCGGGTATGTGTTAGCATTAGAAAGTTCGTAGTCTTAAACGTTTATTAGTTAGTTAAGTAACATCGTTGAGGACGGACGGGTCTTTATCCACTGTACACCCGATCCACTACCCGTAGGTGGCGTATTTTGTAAGAACTATAAAAGCCCTCTCCCAACAAAGGAGAGGGTGGAGCTTCTAATCATATGATTTTCATTTTCTCTCACTAAGTTCCCATCTCTCTAACTTTCTCTCTCTAATTCTTTCATACTTACACTCTTCGATCCATAAAGCATTAATCTTGAGTGTTTAAGTTAACCAATCTCTTACAAATTCAAACACAAGTATGTTAAACATATATTTATTATGTTTAAACATAACATATTTGTTACTTTTGTGCTACCATTACTAAATATTGTTCGTTTTTACAAAGGCTACTGATCGATGATGATGAAAAAGGAATAGCTTTACGAATATCTTGAAACAAGCAAGAGAGAAAGAAATGTTACACCGATTCTTTCTTGAACATGTTTCCAAAAAGATCCATACAAGATGTACTCGACTTACATAAGGTTATTATGTTAAGCAATTTTCTTTAATACATTTTATACTGTCAAAATCAGGAATATCAAACATTTATTATTTCTTTTATTTGACAGAGAGCCAAAGTTTTTGTTTTGGCATCTATTATGTCTTTCGATACTGACAAATCATGGTTTTACATGAGTTGCTGTCATTGTCACATTAAAGTTACTAATATGAATGATGTGGTTGGTGTTGTCCACAAACCTACTTATTTTATTTTAATAAATAATAATTTGTGGTGCAAGTATTGTAAAATTAAACCACAATTTGTTGTGCCTAGGTATTGTATTTCTAATTTACTTATTTTTCTTTATCATGTATATAATCATGTAAATTCATCAAATATTAACGTTTAAATACAATATTGTAGGTTCCGGTTACAAACAAGAGTTGTTGACGTCAATGGAAGTACTCGCTTCATAATGTTTAACAGAGAAGTGACCAGACTTATAAACAAGAGTGCTAAGGAGTTACTAGAAATACAACAACATGTATACACATAATTTACAATGCTACAATATTACTGAACATTTAATTTTGTAACACTAACAATCTATTATGTTTACACAGACCGGTGACATCAACTCTTTCCTAGAAGTTTTTGAAAAGTTTGTGGGTAGGATGTTTGTATTTAAAGTTGGAATTTCTCATTATAATATCCAAAAGGAACGACACGTGTACAATGTTTGTAAAATGATGGATGATCATCATGTTAGCTTCATAAAAGTAATCTACACCTTGAGGTTTACTTATGAAACAAATATTGTGAAAAACTTTTAACATTTGTTGAGATACATTGAACTACCATTGCGTCTTATTCTAAACTTGACAATATTAATTATACATGTTCTTAGGATGCTTTGTCTATTACTGATAAGAAAAATGTATTTTATGTTCAAAATTTGTTTCTATTCAGGTTCAGGACGAAACTGAAGATGTTGGTTCAGTCGAGGAGGATCAGGTTGGAAATCTAGTATCAAATGATGAAGAGGACGTTGAACCTTCATCATTAACTGGTAGTAAGCGTGAGACCAAAGCACCACCAAAGTGAGGTGGGAAAAAAAACTGCAAAATCTAAACAAGACGATATTTAATTTTTGAATTTCAAACAATTACACTATGGATTGGATTTGCTTATTTTTGTTTTGGTTTGAGTATTACAATTACATTTACATGACAAATTGTTTTTAATATTATGTGTACGTTTATTTTATTTATTGTCTTTTGGGTTGCATATCATAATTAATTTGTTTCTTATACTATATTTTGTCTCTAAATGCTTTTGAATTACAAAAGATCTCTCATTCGCATCCAGTTGTATATTTCAAAATATAATTTTATAATGTATACCTGAAATTAGGTTTATATATCTTATAAATTGATAATCACAACGATTATTTTTTATTGTGTTTTGGATTGTAAAGTTTTATATTTTTGTTTATTTATGTTTTGGTTATCTTAAGGAGAATTGTCTTTTTTTTATTGTATTTTTTTTGAATATCAGAATTAAATGTGTTTCTATATTACTAGACGAGTACCCGCGCCTAGCGGCAGCGGTGTCTAGTTTTGATAAAATTTTAGCGGCGATTAAGTTTGTTTCATAAATCAGTATTTTAACCGTTAAGGAATCCATTTTGAATGATTATATTGTTTTTCTGATAGCGTTGTTTTGTATTTGAGATTGTCTTTTTTATAGCATTTTTGTAAGTTGCATTAATTAATTAATATTAAAATAATAATAACGCCATTTTTTGTTGGAAGGAGCAATTAACATCATTTTTTGTGTCCCTAAAGAGTTGAGTACATAAATAGTTGGTGCACATAAACAAAAAAATGCGAATACAAACATTTATCTTTCGTCTTTATGTCTCAACCTTTCACTTTTATATTGTAAAATTTCAAAGATTAGCATTCATGTGAATATGGTATGTTGGAGTTAATTTTGCATTTTAGGAAGAGAATGCATTAATCTCTTCAAGATTAGCAATAGTTTCCTTTAAACGCCATGGTTGAATACAACTTTTAAAGTTTCCATTTAAACGCCTAGGCATGATTGAATACATGTTTTAAAGTTTCCATTTAAACGCATAACCATTTAAACGTCATAGTTTCCTTTCTCACCACAATAGTTGACCGAATTCAATTTTAAAGTGTTGACCGAAATTCAGTTTTCCACTTTCAAGGAAGACTATTTTTTCTTTATAGTTAGTAGAGAAGAGATATAATAGAGCCTAAATGGTCTACTGCAAAGTTGACCAAAATTCAAAAAATTTGAATTTTGAATTCTTATTCTAGCATGATAGTTTTGGTTCTCACATTTTTCAATGTACGGTGTTTCCCATATCACCACAACCAAGAAAACCACTTTGAAACATCAACTAAAAATCAATAAACAAAACAACCTAAAACAAAACCATGAACTAAACTTATTCTACAATATATCCTGTTAAAATTCCGGCATATCTATCGCAATGAAACCACCAAGGACTTACAAAACAGCAATATAACAAACTCAAAATGCCTAAGTTTACATACACTTGCAAACTACCAACAAACATACAAATTACTAACAAACTTACAACTACACATAAGAATTTACTAACTACTTTAAAAAGAACTACACATTTACGGGCAACAAAAGCAAGTTCAATTGCGGCGACGACACACATTCAGGCAGCAGCGGTGGCAGCGGTGGACTTCGGCGGCAATAACAAATCTATAAAAAGAATTGTCAAAAAAGTTATATAAACTCAAAGTTGAAAAATAATACATATATATATAGATCTAAAAGTAACCACGAAACTTGATATAAATCTATCAAATACTAAAACAATTGAATAACACTATTAACATAATCAACTATATACAAATATTAACAACAGTTAAAATAAGGCATACTATAAAATGCGACAACAGCTTTTTCTGGCAACATAAGCCATGCAGCCGCGACAGTAGATTTTTTTGGCGAGACAACGGTGAGCGCCCATTCTATTTCTAGTAAAGCAGTGGTGGCAGAATTAATTTTCGGAGAGTCCACGACGACGGTTGTAAAAAAGTTATAAAAAACTTAGATCTACAAATAAAATCTATAGATATGTAAAAAAAATATAAAAACTTGATCTATTAATAAAACTCAAAAAAATTACCTCAAAACATGATGGTCATGAGTCGTGGTGGTTATGGGTTTCGGTGGTGGTTTGGTTTAGTTAGTGGAGTCGTCCAATGGCGGTGACGACTGGTGGTGGGAGTTGTGGTGGTGGGTATGGTGGTATTATTTTGTGTGTGTGTTTTTAGTGTGAGATGAAATGTTGTGTGTGAGAAAGAGATAAGTTTTCCAAAGTTACCAAAGATAATTTAACCTTAACTTTCAATTTTCAATTTCCACTTTCACCTTTGACCATTTTTCTATTTTATGTAGTTAAGATGATTTATTATATTGTCCTAATATATTTACACACTATTATTTTCGAATACTCATTTTACTTTCACAACATCTATATATATATATATATATATATATATATATATATATATATATATATATATATATATATATATATATATATATATATATATATATAAATCAAAACTAATCTAAAACTAAAAAATCCAAGCTGCGTGCACGGGGTCTAAAGCTAGTTCTTATTATAATAGGAGTCATACTCACACCAAATAAATTGATGCACAAATCACAATTATGCACATGACATGCTGTAACATATGCATTAATGATGTGATATTGTAGTGTGTGCATCAATTTATTTGATGTGAGTATCAAGTCCCTTATTATCTATCTATTATATAAAGAAAAGCCCTCTTATAACTGTAGAACCTTAAAAAAAATGACGCATCATCATTAGTAGAACCCTCAAAAGATGACACATCAGCTCTAAACACTACGTAACTATTCTCCCTTCCCATTAAATACCCACTCGAAAATTACTTTTCCTCTCAAACAAAATGTATTTTTACGCTTCCATTTTTTCATTCTCTCATCCTGAAGTTGAATATGGAGGATAAAAAAAATGTATGATCTGTATTAAAAAATAGATGACTAATATGTTTTTTCTAACCTTTTAATCCTAATAAAGTACTCCTTATATTTTTTACAGCTACTAATTGATAAGGTTTTAAATTTACCTTTTCGAGGGGTCGTTTAAGCCCTTATTTGATCACTTTTGTATCCGTTATTACTTAATATCGTTCTTTTTCACTTTTTAGGTATCTTGAAGGCAAAATGCTGGAATGACACTTATTCGGACGAAAAGGCGCGAATATACGAAGAAAATGACCAAAGTCAAGAATTGAGACACTCAGTCTACTGGAACTAAAGGGGACGGCGTCAGGTTATACTTGTGATGCCGTCGGAAGATGTTTCGTGACGACTCAGTAGCCAAATTGCTCATTTACAAGTGACGGCTTTAGATTTTAAAAGAGTAGGGCGTCGCAGATCAGACGGCCTAGATTTGATCCAGACGGCGTCAAAGACTCAAGGCGACGGCGTCACGGACATAAGGTGACGCCGTCATAATGATAAAGTGGCCAAGACGAAACACTAATAACGGCGACCCGACGGCGTCACAAATCAAAGGGTGACGCCGTCGCATGTGTAATCTTATATATAGAATCCGAATTTTTAGTTTTCGGTGTGTAGTCTTTTGGAGTAAAACCTAAACCGAACCAAGGTCGTCTTGTACAAGATTTTAGGTTCCATACCCTATCTTACATCAAGATAAGTGTTTTACTTCATTAATTCAATTATGTCTTCCTTTGATTGTGTGTATGCTTGCATGTTCCCCATGTCCGGCTAATTTACTTATGTGTTTGCTTAGGTAATATGAAACTTAGTTATTGAATATTGATTGGTTGTCTCTTATCTTAATTGAGATTGACCTAGTATTGCGATAGGTCATTCGTTGTGTTTGTCATGCTTGATTGATCTTTGATGAACCTTAGCTTATAATCGCCTAGAGTAATTGTAGACAAGTCATTCAAAGAATACCTTAGAGTTAAAGTTTATGAATCCTAGAGATTTTGTAGTCGTTAACCTTTGGTAGCTTCAAAGAGTTAGGGATAAACGCATACCCTACGACCTTAGAGACACAACGCAATTAAGAATAAGGACGTGACAATTCAACCACCAATAGGAGATAACTAGGGAGTAATAAAGCCTAAGCAAATACATTTTTAACTATCATACGAGCACACAACAATAGACATAGACTACATACACCTTAGTTTAGATAATTAGATAAGTAGAAGTAATTGGTAGAAATACCAAAACCCCCAAATCCAAACCCCGAGATTCGTACCTTTCCATTTCCTAAAAACATAAAAAGAAAAAAAAATAATCTTCCTCAACCCCAACCTTAGCGTAGTAACTTCTCACTAGCATTCCTATTCCTCTAGAGAACGATATCAATTCCCGTGGCTTACCCTAATACTACACTACAACGATTAGATTCACTACCTAGGGTGTTGAAAAACTTGCTCGATTTAAAAGGAAGTTCCTTTGACCCCGAACGGCGTGTGGCGTTATCAAGTTTTTGGCGCTTGTGCCGGGAATAGAATAGCTAGTTAGAGTCCACCTCGTTAGGTTTCCTTGCTTGATTCCTATCAAGTAAGCTTCTTTTTTTTCCCATTTTTAGCTTCCTCGTAGTCTATCCCCCTTCTTCGTGACCTTTGTTCGTAAAACCCCATCACTTTTAATCATGGAAGGTGATAATCAACCACCATTCATCAACCTACCACCAAATGACCCGCCAAGAGGCCGTACTCTTGGTGAATACTCAAGACCAAGCCACCTAGGCTATAGAAACACCATTGAGCTTCCCGACCAAGCCCAAAATACGGCCCTTCGATCCGATACCATCCGGTTGGTGCAAAACGGATGTGCATTTCATGGACTTCGTCCCGAAGATCCTAATCAGCATCTTAAGGATTTCCTTAAAATCGTCGATTCCATCGACCTCGATGCTACTACTCGAGAGACCACGCGTCTGCGTCTCTTCCAATTCTCTCTACGGGACCAAGCTAGTAATTGGCTTGAGCGACTTCCCACGGCTCCATCTCAAGTTGGGATGATCTCAACTCGCTTCCTTGCTTAATTTTTCCCACCGGGAGAACCACTAAGCTTAGGAATGATATCTTGATGTTCCAACAACGTCAAGGTGAATCTCTACGAAGCATGGACTCGATTCAAGGACTTACTCCATAAAGTCCCTCATCACGGCATTGATCTTTGGCTCTAAGTCCAACTCTTCTATGATCATGTCAACTTCCCCACCAAGCGATCCATTGACCAAGCGGCCGGTGGAAAACTTAGTGATCTCACCGCGGAAGAATCATGGGGTATAATAGAGGACCTTGCTCTCTATGACAACAAAAGTTGGAATGACCCCCGTGAGTTGCCCAAAACCATTAAGGCAATCTCCTTGCCTCCCATTGACTCACAATCTTCCGACCGTAGGATGCTCGAGCTTGAAGATCAAGTTAAATTCCTAATGAGCTCCTACGAAAATCCTAAGTCTTCACGCCATGTGAACAAAGTTTCTTCCTCGTGTGAGCCATGTAGTGATCTTCATAACACGCGCACTTGCACCAGATTCCCCGAACAAGCTTCCGTTGACTACGCATCCTCACATACTAATGGAACGGGAGGAAGATTTCCTACAACACCCGGACCTAGGACTTTTAATGACGCCCGGGAAGCATGGAAGGGCAAGCCCGACTTTTATTGGGGACAAACCAAAGAATTCACATCCAATGATTTCTCATGGCCCTAACCAACAAAACATTGAGGGGATGTTGTAACACCTAGTCGCATCCCAAGAAGCTCAAATAACTAAGCTCTCGGACCGTTTTAACCAACAACAAGCCGAGATAGATAGGAAGATAGATAACCTCTTGAAAGCCATGACCAATAGTGATAGGAAGGTTAATGCTATCTCAACTCCCGAAACTTCTGGTGTAGAGATTAAGGACCCAAGTAAGCTAGCTAAGCACGTTCAATTCTTCAATACCATCACCTCACTGAAACCTAATAGAACAAATGACGAAGCGAACCATGAAACGATACTTGCGGTTAGTGAAACACCGAGGAATGAAACAACCGAGGAAGTAGATGAAGTAGATGACTCTTTCAATAAGTTTCCTACGGAAGAACTATCTCGCCACCCTCACTTAGTGTGTGACCTCCATCACATGTATGTTAGGAGAAGCCTTAGGATCAAGTTTGGGAACCCTTGGAATCTTAACATACCATGTTCATAGGACACCTTTTCGTGGCAAAGGCCTACATTGATCGCAAGTCCCCAATAAACATGTTGGTCCAAATAATTGAGTAAATCTTGATAAAATAAAGAACACATTCATTAATAATGAATAATAATAATTACAAGATTTCTCAATACCAACTAGATAACATCCTCAACTTTTTTACGGGGATAATTTCGGTATATTATCCCCATTGAATGACGAATAAACTCTCATTGATCCAAGCTATGCTTGTGTTTCAATGAGAGGATGATCCTAACAACTAATACTATGTATTATGTTTGTTTAGAATGCATACTATCTCTATTACAATACAAACATATATATAGGAAAAATACAAAGACTTGAGGTGGTAGGTGGGATGTAACATGTGGTGGTAGGTGAGATGTCATCCATCATGTGGTTCATCTTCATCTTTCCTCTTTTGGAATAGCACCAACCATTCTTTTGAATGTGTCATACAATATTCCCACTTCTTTGGTAAAGTCTTGTACTTGTTTGACTTCTTCTCTTGGAAGTTCCACCTAATATTTTTCAGTCTGTATGTAGAGATAGATCTTCAGGATCACTGAGACATTTGTCAAAATCTCAGTGTCACTGGTGTTGTTTGTAACTCATATATTTTACTTACTGACACCGTATCAGTAAGTAAAGAGCACTGAACAACACTCAGTGATTTCTTTTATCAGTGAGTCACTCACTATTTATTTAGTGAGAGGCTATTTTATTTTCAAATCTTGTTTAGGGTGATTGGGTCAATTTATTGGACCCAACAGTCTCCCTATTTGAATATACAAATAGCCTAAAAGTGATTGGTAAAGGTATAAGGCGAGGGTTCAAATCGAGGGTTCGAGTTGTTCGATGACGAGGTTCAAAACCTAGGTTCAGGTGTATGATCCTTTTGTCTTAGTGACCACGTTCGGTGTGGAGGTTCAATTAACGAGTTCGGTGGTCGGTGATCGGGTTCATCGAGTTCGATGACCTTGGGGTTCGATGACTGGGGTTTGAAGGTTCGATGACCGAGTTCACTACTCGAGTTCGTGAAGGTTTAAGGGTTTAGTTTTGAGGTTCGATGTCCTCTTTAGACCCCGAGGACTGGTTCACTTTGATTCATCAGTGTCCACCCTCTTACATGTTTTGATTCTAATAATACAATTAAGGACCTGGTTCAATTTGATACATAAGTGTCCATTTTCCACCCTAAGTTACAATATGAATTTCCCAGGTAAGTGATAAGCATTACATTTCATTTTAGGCTAAGCCTAAAGACATTAATCTATTACACTTACTGACACCACCAGGGTCTCTGGTTATCAGGTCTTCGGGTTCTCATATTTTCAGTGACTCGGTTTTAGTCACTACGAGCTCAGTGGCTCGGGTTTCAGGGACTTGGGTGTTCAGTGAGACCTGGGGTTTGGTTCACTATCTGAGCTTCATGTTCAGGCACTTGGGAGGCTTCACGTTTACACGACCTTCACGATATGTTGAGTGTTTTGTTTATCCACTGATATTCATAGCTCCATTGATACTTATAAGTATCTCAAAACCTTAAAACACATCCTGGTTTACAATGAGCAATTTTCACCTTTTATCAACTTGACACCAGGTACTTGTTGTTCCATGGTGTATATCAAACACCAAGCTGTTGACACCCATTCATCATGGACTCGTGATTCAGATTCAGGGAGTTTTTTCCGAGTATAGCACACACGTATTCAGGTTCTTCCAGAATAGACCTTAACATTTTCCGACCCAATACACACCTTGGTATTCTTTTCACTCATCCTGATGACATTCAGCTATACCATTCCATACCCATTTTTCACACTTCCTGAGTTACAAACATCATTTCAGCCGAGTCATTCTCAGCTTGTACGCAAACCCCTTTCATATCAGTCTCGCTGATAAACAAAATGAGACCTCGAGTTTTCACTCCCTGATGCATTTTAGCTTCAGGCCCACTCTGTTTTCCGACCCCTATGATAACCTTAGCCCGAAAGACCCATTAACACCTACTTTCAATATCACTGACCTGTATTTTACCCTTATCAAACCCATCGACACTTGGTCAAAGGAAAATTCAATCAAGGCAAACTAAATCCTTTTATCACTTTTCAATCAAAATCACATATCCAATTCAAACCTACATCCATTTTCATCCGTGACCCTTCAATCAACGAACAAGAATTAACAACCCCACACCCCACGCCTTATCTCATTCACTCAACAACCAGAATCCAAAACACAACAATACCATCAAGTATTCATCTGAAACTGACAATTTATTAATATCAGAACAAACAAATCCGTTTAAGAGTTGTAAACAACAAATCCCTTGACTGATGTCATCCCAACTCTATTTCCTTTGGCTTCTTTACCGGCGCTATTACCGGAATAAACAGCTGCTGGATTTGATGGTTTTAATGATTGATGTGTTTGAGTGATTCATTTGTGTTGATAATGAGTCTGAGGTTCCTCTTTTTTGTGTAGATCGAGTGTTTGTGATGGATTTGTGAGTGGATTTAGGGATGGATCTGTTTTTGAAGTTAGACTTGTGAGGTGTTTGAATAGATCCGGGTTTACCTGGGTTTTCATCTTTTGATGAGAAGCAGATCGGTTTTTGAGGGTGAGGAGTGAGTGGATCGAGAGCTTTGAGGTTGTGTTTTTGTGTTTTGTTTGGTGAGTAAGAATGATGGTGGAATAGATCTAGATCTGGGTTTTTGTGTGTATCGTTTTTTTTTTTTTTTTTGGGATGTGTGTGGATAAGATATGAGTGGTGGTTAAGGGTAACTTTTTGACTGATTATTTCAATCAGTGAGGTTTTTGGGTTGGTTTTTGTCAAACAGTCAATATCAGTGTGTCTCTCCCCCTCAAAAATTGCTATTACAGTAGCCGTTTTTGAAGGTATACACATAATATATTGACTTTGAAGAATGTTATCAGCAGTCAATTGAACGGATCTGGATCATGAGAATAATCCACCCGCTCTGATACCACTTGTTGGTCCAAATAATTGAGTAAATCTTGATAAAATAAAGAACACATTCATTAATAATGAATAACAATAATTACAAGATTTCTCAATACCAACTAGACTACATGATAACATCCTCAACTTTTTTACGGGGATAATTTCGGTATATTATCCCCATTGAATGACAAATAAACTCTCATTGATCCAAGCTATGCTTGTGTTTCAATGAGAGGATGATCCTAACAACTAATACTATGTATTGTGTTTGTTTAGAATGCATACTATCTCTATTACAATACAAACATATATATAGGAAAAATGCAAAGACTTAAGGTGGTAGGTGGGATGTAACATGTGGTGGTAGGTGAGATGTCATCCATCTTCATCTTTCCTCTTTTGGAATAGCACCAACCATTCTTTTGAATGTGTCATACAATATTCCCACTTCTTTGGTAAAGTCTTGTACTTGTTTGACTTCTTCTCTTAGAAGTTCCACCTAATATTTTTCGATGCGTATGTAGAGATAGATCTTGGGATCATCGAGACATTTGTCAAAATCTCGGTGTCACTTGGTGTTGTTTGTAACTCATATATTTTACTTCATCGACACCGTATCGATAAGTAAAGAGCACTGAACAACACTCACTGATTTCTTTTATCAGTGAGTCACTCACTATTTATTTAGTGAGAGGCTATTTTATTTTCAAATCTTGTTCAGGGTGATTGGGTCAATTTATTGGACCCAACAAAACATAATGACTAGCACCTACTATAATTGGGTAATGAAGAAGCCTATCCCAACTAGGCAAGATCCCGATAATCCTAGGGTTAGTTGCAATTTTCTTGGTAGAGTTAACGGATTGCCCGTTTATGTAGATAGTTTCACGTTTCCTACGGATTTCATAATAGTGGATGATATTAGTACGGCCATAGATCCTAGCTTGTCCCACGTTATTCTAGGGAAACATTTCATAGAAAGCACCGGGATGACTTATGACCCCTCGTTAGGAATAGTGCGATTCAAGGATGAGACCGATGATGTAGCCTACCAAATGCCGTTTAAGATTGAGAAATTTTCATCACTCTCCAATGATGAAAAGGAACTTAAACTATCGGTCTACTATAGGAATGAGAAGGATAAGGAGAAAAGAGTGGATTATGTTATGGCCAAGATTTTCGGTTTCTATAAGGATTGCTTGAACTTAGGACCGGAATATAGAACTGAGTGGGAAGAGGATGAACTCTTAGAAAGGTGCATCATAGGGCACTTCTACAACATGGAATCGCCCACTAGAGACCGTCATGAGGAAGAAGGTGATGGTAATGAAGTAACGTAAGGGCACGACTTCGAGTCTAACTACAAGACTCATAAATAAAGAAAAGCGCTTTGTAGGAGGCAACACATGCTTAATTGTTTGCT
Organism: Chrysanthemum lavandulifolium; assembly: GCA_022545495.1. NCBI lineage: Eukaryota > Viridiplantae > Streptophyta > Magnoliopsida > Asterales > Asteraceae > Chrysanthemum > Chrysanthemum lavandulifolium. The sequence goes on from CM040239.1 coordinate 203,608,654, forward strand.
TGTTTGTGTATCGTGTATCTTTTATTGATTGTTTATTCTCATGTTTAAATTTGTGAAAATGCTTTATTTTGTCTTTAACCTTGTCTTAATTACATATAAAGGTATTTTACATAAGAGATAAGTGTAGGGAGGATTACACACGTTTTCAAAAGAAACGTAAACATGAGAATTTCAATTAATTAAAAGATATGCATGTGTGTTGTTCGAGTCAAATGCTTGTATCGAGTCATAATGGATGTTTTGAAGGAAATTTTTCCGATTCTAAAGATGTAAATTTTCCGAATTTTTCCAAAATCGCAGACCGCTTTTTGTCGGGATAACCGACGGCGTCACGATCGCAACTGACGGCGTTAGGAAGGAGCGTAAACAATCGATTACTTTTCTCGTTTTCGAGCTACTTATAAATTTTTGAATTTTCCGGTCTTAATTTTTGTAAATGCAGTAAAAGCCATTCCACAAGCATTATATCCTAGTTTAGTAGAGTCCTATATATATTGTTACCGCCGATTTTACACGAAGGTTTCGTTTGTTTTCTTAAAGTGTGCAGGTTTAATTTACAAAGAAGAAGATACATAAGATGAGAAGGAGCTTTTCACGCAAACGTTCTTTTTGAAGAAAGATTTAACCACCACTTTACACGGATCCTACCGAGCTAATCAGGGGAGTATTAGTTTCTTTCGTTTTTTATTACTTTCTTTTATCATAACTTTGTTACTTTCGGGGAACATTGGGGACAATGTTCAGTTTAAGTGTAGGGAGGGAAAATAAAACGGGAACTTTGAAACTATGCTTATCCTTGAAAATTTGCTTTGTCCAATTGCATTTGTGTAATAAACCATGCGAAATATCAGTTAGGGTAATTTTGGCACCAAATTTAAAATTTTTCATGACATATAGGAGTGGGCCATTAGTCTCAATAAAGCGTCGCATGGATAGGAAGTTATATGACTAGCACAAAAACCCTTTACCACTTAAATTCGACCCAAAATGTGAGGATCGCCCTTAGATTAGTAGGAATTAAAGCATTCATCTTTAATTCTTAGAGTGTGAACCGGTAGTATGATAGAGTGTGAACCACTAGTAAGACTACACTTGTGTAGTTAGGAATAATTAAATGATGAGAGGCATTAGGATAACCCTTGTTTGATACCCGTAATATAATTACTTCTTCCACATCGGTTGAGTAATTCCCCCACACCTTTGCATTGTACTCATCTTTAGTACACGATACCCCTAGTTAATCCCTTAGAGCCTATCCTTTTCGCGGTTCTCGTGATGTTTCGGTTTTCCGGAATATCAATGAAGAGCATTGTTTACACCCCACCCCTAAATGTACACCCAAATCGCCTTAGCCTACCTTGTATGCACTCACTTTTAGTGCATTATTGTTACCATACTAAACCCTTAGTTCAATTATCTAGTTGCTTGCATAAGTTGCTAAGTCGAGTCATATCCTTTGTACACAGTTTTGGGACGATTGGGACTCATGGGAAAAGTTAAATTTTATGAGATGACGGGAAGGGAACGTTAAATTCAAATTCCCTTTATTTGCATAATAATGTACTCCAAGTGTTTTGATCTTTTCAATTCGGGTCATATTAGTGTTAGAATAATAAAAACTCGAGTGTAGGGATGTGCCTATAAATTCCTATCATTTTGATGTTATCGTAGAGGATGGTAGAGTAAAAGTGTATGGAAAAAAAAATCTAAAAAAATAGAAAAAGAGAAAAAGAAAAAAATAGAGTGTTGAAAAAAATAGAGTGCCTACAACCATTTAAAAGACCTCTTGGATAGTCTTTCCTAGGTGCTTACGCCAAAGCGATGGAGGTTTGATCTAGTCTCAAACCTATGGTAAAGGATGGTAGAGTAAAAGTTAGAGTAATAAAAACTCAAGTGTAGGGATGTGCCTATAAATCCCTATCATTTTGATGTTATCGTAAAGGATGGTAGAGTAAAAGTGTATGAAAAAAAATGAAAAAAAAACATACGAGCTACCATTTTACATCTATCTTTAAATTTATGTTTGTTTATTTCAGTTATCTAGAGTTTAGAGTGTCGAGTCTTGGCTTAGCAACGCCATTCTTCGCATGCTTGTAACATAAAGATTTTTGACTTGCCACCACTTAATCGCCTATCCCACCAAACCCTTTGTTTCCCTACCGTAAGCCTTACGTTACAACCCTTTAAAAGACCTCTTGGATAGTCTTTCCTAGGTGCTTACGCCAAAGCGATGGAGGTTTGATCTAGTCTCAAGCCTATGGTAATCTATGTACTAGGACCGATTAATGAGTGTTTATCTTCCATTTCCAACTTGTTATATTTCATATACACCCGAGAGATGTGAGTATCCAAACACCCCATGTGAGGTGCTAGTATGTAATTTCCGTGCTTGTTATGAATTTTGCGGGGCTTATATGTGTTGTGAATCGTTCTAAACTAACGCTTCATGACCTCTAACTTATAAACCAATTGGCTGAAAGCACATTTGCTTGAGGACAAGCAAATACCAAGTGTAGGGATATTTGATAAGGTTTTAAAATGTACCTTTTTGAGGGGTCGTTTAAGCCCTTATTTGATCACATTTGTATCAGTTATTATTTAATATCGTTCCTTTTCACTTTTTAGGTATCTTGAAGGCAAAATGCTGGAATGACACTTATTCGGACGAAAAGGCCCGAATATCTGAAGAAAATGGCCAAAGTCAAGAATCGAGACACTCGATCTGCATTGAATCGAAGGGGACGGCGTCAGGTTATACCTGTGACGACGTCGGAAGATGTTTTGTGACGACTCAGTAGCCAAATTGCTCATTTACAAGTGACGGATTCAGGTTTTAAAAGAGTAGGGCGTCGCAGCTCAGACGGCCTAGATTTGATCCAGATGGCGTCACGGACATAAGGTGACGCCGTCATAATGATAACGTGGCCAAGACGAAACCCTAATAACGGCAACCCGACGGCGTCACAAATCAAAGGGTGACGCCGTCGCATGTGTAATCTTATATATAAAATCCGAATTTTTTAGTTTTCGTGTGTAGTCTTTTGGAGTAAAACCTAAACCGAACCAAGGTTGTCTTGTACAAGATTTTTAGGCTTCCATACCCTATCTTACATCAAGATAAGTGTTTTACTTTATTAATTCAATTATTTCTTCCTTTGATTGTGTGTATGCTTGCATGTTCCCCATGTCCAAGCTAATTTACTTGTGTGTTTGCTTAGGTAATATGAAACTTAGTTATTGAATATTGATTGGTTGTCTCTTATCTTAATTGTGATTGACCTAGTATTGCGATAGGTCATTCGTTGTGTTTGTCATGCTTGATTGATCTTTGATGAACCTTAGCTTATAATCGCCTAGAGTAATTGTAGACAAGTCATTCAAAGAATACCTTAGAGTTAAAGTTTATGAATCCTAGAGATTTTGTAGTCGTTAACCTTTGGTAGCTTCAAAGAGTTAGAGATAAACGCATACCCTACGACCTTAGAGACACAACGCAATTAAGAATAAGGACGTGACAATTCAACCACCAATAGGAGATAACTAGGGAGTAATAAAGCCTAAGAAAATACATTTTTAACTATCATACGAGCACACAACAATAGACATAGACTACATACACCTTAGTTTAGATAATTAGATAAGTAGAAGTAATCGGTAGAAATACCAAAACCCCCAAATCCAAACCCCGAGATTCGTACCTTTCCATTTCCTAAAAACATAAAAAGAAAAAAAAATAATCTTCCTCAACCCCAACCTTAGCGTAGTAACTTCTTACTAGCATTCCTATTTCCCTAGAGAACGATATCATTTCCCGTGGCTTACCCTAATACTACACTACAACGATTAGGTTCACTGCCTAGGGTGTTGAAAAACTTGCTCGACGAAAAGGAAGTTCCTTTGACCCCGAACGACGCGTGTAGCGTTATCACTAATGTAACTTGGATTTACTTTCATTATGTATTCTTTTTTTTATTTGCAGCTCATAGTACCGGATAATAGAGAAGAGTGTTTTCTATTTATTTTCTTTTGTTGTTTGTATTTGCGGCTGATAATCACCCAACGACGTTGGTGAGGTTTTTTTCTTGTAAATTTGCTTTATTCTTTTACTACTACGATGTGTTACACTAATCTGAATTTATATTTTTGCTTTTCTATGTATACCTAATGATAACTCAACCGTGATGGTGTAGTTGAAGGAGTTCGAGACATATGAGAGGTCACAGCTAAAGAGAAGCTCCATTTTGGTTTCGTTAACTGCAGTTGTGAAGAAGCGAGGAAGAAGATGATACATGTGGGCACCTATCAATGCCGATAATTTTATTTAAGAGTTATTTGCATGGTTATCGGTGAATATCTATATTTTAGAGAATTAATTCCAATTTATATAGTTTTGTAATTTTGTTGATAGTAAACTGTAATCGGTAGTTAGGACATTTTTAATGGAATTGATATGTACACATGTTAATTTGATTCATGCACATAAAAACAATTGTGAATAGACTATTATGCCCTTCCATCTGTTTAATCCATCATTTGACCTCTTTTCAGAACTTCTAGCAAACTCATCCTTTATTTTTTTCTCCTGTCAAATTTTTTCTGCCTCAAGATAACGACCTTCCAATTCAACCCTCACTTCCGCCTGCAACAATTTCACGACAAAGTCACTTTTACACCAGTGGCTGATTTACATAAATCAATGTCATAACAACTTCCTATGTTTGGATTTTCAGCAAATAGAAAAATGGCTCATGATCAATACATACATATATATGTCATCAATTCATTTCATCAAGTTATTAAATACAATATGCAAGGGACATTCGATCAAACGAGTTGTTGTGGTTCCATTTTGTTTTTCTCCATTAAATCTTACATTTCGATAGAAACAACTTAGGTCACAATGCAAACAGATCTATATACTCTTCTCTTTTCTAATCACAAATAGATTGCCCATATCTATTTAGTGTAATAAATGTCTACACGCTCTTAAAAAAACCATTACCGATTCAGATGTATATTAAGATAAAGTTTTATTTTGAATGACTTAACTTGACGAGTCTTCATTTGTTGCATGCTAATAAGATGTTGGATACTGAGAGGAAACGCTAATAAACTCATATGTATTTCATGAAGTTCATAATTTTTTCAAAAAACAAGGACAAAAAATCATGTAATTAAACAATAAAAAAAACCTTTTGAATATTAAGATCATATAGCAGCACATGAAAACCAATTACTTGTGGTATATATTCAAATGTTCGATTGATTAATGAAGTAAAAGCTTAGTGGTTAAGTCATATGTAAAAAGATAAACAACTTAATTAATTCTTGTGATAGATTTGAATGACGATAGTGGATATGATCACACGTTAAAGTATACAAAAGAGGGATTAAAAACCATATAGGGGCATAAAGGTCTATTCCCAATTATTTTCATATGTATGAATCAAATTGATACGTGTACATATCAATTCTTCATTTTTAATTGCATGGTGAACTTTTAAGTCACCAAAGATAATTAATTTATAGAATGTAGTTATAATTTTATCTGGGATTTGGTTTATCTTTTTGGATGTTATGTAATTTTCAATCAATAATAGTTTATGATAAACTGACCTTGTTAGAGTTGGAATTTATTGAATTAGTTTAGATTAGATATTCAACAATTTTTTTTGTGAGTGAATATTCAAATAAATTATGTGTTAAAAAAATAAAATAAAATAAAATCTTTCAAACATATTTGAAAACAATTAAGATTGAATAAAGGTACTTGTAATGATAAGAATTAGTCAATTAGAGTGGTTGGCATGGTACGAGAGGAGTGGGAGGTATGGTGTGTTAACCAGAAATATGAGTAGAAAAAGTAGAGAACGTTGAGGTTAGTAATAGTAGTAGTTGTTGGCTAGGTAGGTTGCCTAAACAAGTAGACATGAAATTATGAGGACTACTGGACTAGCATAGTGTATTACTTTAGCTCAAACAAGCATAGTGTAATAATGTTGGTTTTAACATTATTTACATCTCAAATTTTATTTGAACTTTATTTGGATATTAAAAGACCAATTTTCACCCTCTATTTTTATAAGGATCATCTATCTTTAGTTGATATAATGAATGAGATTAAAATCAATATTTAAAAAAACCTATTTACACCATTTTTTTCAAATATTAATATTTTTAAACCGTTAATCGTTATATATATATATATATATATATATATATATATATATATATATATATATATACATATATATATATACATACATACATACATACATACATACATACATACATACATACATACATACATACATACATATATATATATATATATATATATATATATATATATATATATATATATATATATATATCATCACGACGAACATTTAATTATCTTTCTATAGATGAACGCTTTGATATACTTTCGACAAAATTTTTTTTTTTTTTTTTCACGTTTTTTCTTCTTTTATATGTTTTTTTGTTGTTGAATCTTGCATGAAGAAATTAGATGTGATTAAATACTAATTTAAATATACTAATAAAATCACATGTGATTTTGGTGTTAAATCACATATGATTTTATTACATATCATATGTGATACGCTTACACAGCGCATTCGGGGTCAAAGGAACTTCCTTTTCGTCGAGCAAGTTTTTCAACACCCTAGGCAGTGAACCTAATCGTTGTAGTGTAGTATTAGGGTAAGCCACGGGAATTGATATTGTTCTCTAGGGGAATAGGAATGCTAGTGAGAAGTTACTACGCTAAGGTTGGGGTTGAGGAAGATTATTTTTTTATCTTTTTATATTTTTTTTAGGGAATGAAAAGGTACGAATCTCGGGGTTTAGATTTGGGGGTTGGTATTTCTACCGATTACTTCTACTTATCTAATTAACCAAACTAAGGTGAGTCTATGTCTATTGTTGTGTGCTCGTATGATGATTAAAAATGTATTTGCTTAGGCTTTATTACTCCCTAGTTATCTTCTATTGATGGTTGAATTGTCACGTCCTTATTCTTAATTGCGTTGTGTCTCTAAGGTCGTAGGGTATGCGTTTATCCCTAACTCTTTAAAGCTACCAAAGGTTAATGACTACAAAATCTCTAGGATTTATAAACTTAACACTAAGGTATTCTTTGGATGTATAGCCTACAATTACTCTAGGTGATTATAAACTAAGGTTCAACAAAGATTAATCAAGCATTAACAACACAACGAATGACCTATCGCAATACTAGGTCAATCACAACTAAGATAAGAGATAACCAATCAATATTCAATAACTAAGTTTCATATTACCTAAGCAAACACACAAGTAAATTAGCCGAACATGGGGAACATGCAAGCATACACATAATCAATTGAAGACATAATTAAATTAATGAAGTAAAACACTTATCTTGATGTAAGATAGGGTATGGAACCCTAAAATACTGTACAAGACAACCTTGGTTCGGTTTAGGTTTTTACTCCACAAAACTACACACTGAAAACTAAAAAATTCGGATTCTATATATAAGGTTACAACTGCGACGGCGTCACCCTTTGATTTGTGACGCCGTCGGGTCGCCGTCATTAGGGTTTCGTCTTGGCCACGTTATCATTGTGACGGCGTCACCTTATGTCCGTGACGCCGTCGCCTTGAGTCTCTGACGCCGTCGCCTTGAGTCTCTGACGCCGTCTGGATCAAATTTAGGCCGTCTGAGCTGCGACGCCCTACGCTTTTAAAACATGATGCCGTTACTTGAAAATAAGCAATTTGGCTACTGTATCGTCACAAGACTTGTTCCGACGGCGTCACAGGTATAACCTGACGCCGTCCCTTTCAATTCAGTAGCTTTGGTGTCTCGATTCTTGACTTTGGCCATTTTCTTCGTATATTCGCGCCTTTTCGTCCGAATAAGTGTCATTCCAGAAATTTGCCTTCAAAAGACCTAAAAGTTAAAAGGAACGATATTAAGTAATAACGGATACAAAAGTGATCAATTAAGGGCTTAAACGACCCTCAAAAGGTACATTTAAAACCTTATCAAATATCCCTACACTTGGTATTTGCTTGTTCTCAGCGGATGTGCTTTTAGCCAATTGATTTATAAGTTGGGGTCATGAAGCATTAGTTTAGAACGATCCACAACACATATAAGCCCCGAAAAAGTCATAACAAGCACGAAAATTACATACTAGCACCTCACATGGGGTGTTTGGATACTCACATCTCTCGGGTGTATATGAAATATAACAAGTTGGAAATGGAAGATAAACACTCATTAATCGGTCCTAGTACATAGATTACCATAGGCTTGAGACTAGATCAAACCTCCATCGCTTTGGCGTAAGCACCTAGGAAAGACTATCCAAGAGGTCTTTAAAGGGTTGTAACGTAAGGCTTACGGTAGGGAAACAAAGGGTTTGGTGGGATAGGCGATTAAGTGGTGGCAAGTCAAAAATCTTTATGTTACAAGCATGCGAAGAATGGCGTTGCTAAGCCAAGACTCGACACTCTAAACTCTAGATAACTGAAATAAACAAACATAAATTTAAAGATAGATGTAAAATGGTAGCCCGTATGTGTTTTTTTTTTTCATTTTTTTTCATACACTTTTACTCTACCATCCTTTACGATAACATCAAAATGATAGGGATTTATAGGCACATCCCTACACTTGAGTTTTTATTACTCTAACACTAATTTGACCCGAATTGAAGAGATCAAAACACTTGGAGTACATTATTATGCAAATAAAGGGAATTTGAATTTAACGTTCCCTTCCCGTCATTTCATAAAATTTAACTTTTTCCATGAGTCACAATCGTCCCAAAACTGTGTACAAAGGATATGACTCGACTTAGAAACTTATGCAAGCAACAAGATAATTGAACTAAGGGTTTAGTGTGATAACAATAATGCACTAAAAGTGAGTGCATACAAGGTAGGCTAAGGCGATTTGGGTGTACATTTGGGGGTGGATTGTAAACAATGCTCTTCATTGATATTCGGAAAACCGAAACATCACGAGAACCGCGAAAAGAATAGACTCTGAGGGGTTAACTAGGGGTATCGTGTACTAAAGATGAGTACAACACAAGGGTGTGGGTGAATTACTCAACCGATGTGGAAGAAGTAATTATATTACATGTATCAAACAAGGGTTATCCTAATGCCTCTTATCATTTAGTTATTCCTAACTACACAAGTGTAGTCTTACTAGCGATCTTGGAATGCATCACAAAACAAGTTCTAGAATCTATTATACTACCGGTTCACACTCTAAGCATCAAAGATGAATGCTTTAATTCCTACAAATCTAAGGGCGATCCTCACATTTTGGGTGGAATTTAAGTGGTAAAGGGTTTTTGTGCTAGTCATATAATTTCCTATCCATGAGACGCTTTATTAAGACTAATGGCCCACTCCTACATATCATGAAAAATTTTAAATTTGGTGCCAAAATTACCCTAACCGATATTTCTCATGGTTTATTACACAAATGAAATTGGACAAAGCAAATAGTCAAGGATAAGCATAGTTTCAAAGTTCCTGTTTTATTTTCCCTCCACATTTTAAACCGAACATTGTCCCCAATGTTCCCGAAAGTATCAAAGTTATGATAATGGAAGGTAATAAAAGACGAAAGAAACTAATACTCCCGATTAGCTCGGTAGGATCCGTGTAAAGTGGTGGTTACATCTTTCTTCAAGAAGAACGTTTGCGTTAAAAGCTCCTTCTCATCTTATGTATCTTCTTCTTGGTAAATTAAACTGCACACTGAAGAAAACCAACGAAACCTTCGCGTAAAATCGGCGGTAACAATATATATAAGACTCTACTAAACTAGGATATAATGCTTGTGGAATGGATGTTTATAGATTTTCGGAAAATTAAGACCGGAAAATTCCAAAATTTATAAATAGCTCGAAAACGAGAGAAAGTAAGATAAGTTGTTTCGCTCCTCCCGACGCCGTCAGTTGCAATCTGACGCCCAAAGTTATTTCGACGTAAACCGGTCTGCGATTTTCGGGAAAAATTCTGGAACATTTACATCTTTAGAATCTGAAAAATTTTCTGCAAAACATCCATTATGACTCGATACAAGCATTTGACTCGAACAAACACACATGTATATCTTTTAATTAATTGTAATTCTCATGTTCACGTTTCTTTTGAAAACGTGTGTAATCCTCCCTACACTTATACCTTATGTAAAATACATTTATATGTAATTAAGACGAGGTTAAAGACAATAAAAGCATTTTCACAAATTCAAACATGAGAATAAACAATAAATAAAGGATACACGATACACAAACAAGCAAACAATTAAGCATGAGTTGCCTCCCACGAAGTGCTTTTCTTTATTTATGAGTCTTGTAGCTAGACTCGAAGTCGTGCCCCTACGTGATTTCATTACCGTCACCTTCTACTTTTGCTAGTCCTTCATCAAAAGGGCGTAGACGTTGTATGCTTACTGTGGATTCCTTCCCAACGTCGTCTATTATGGTAACGGTTTTATCCTTTAGATTAGTTTCCTTCACTGTATATGGCCCAAACCATCTTGGCTTGTTTCTACCTCTTAATGCTTTTATTCGTGATTTGTACAAGAGTACTTTCTCTCCTTTTAAAAATTCCTTAGGGTTCCTTTGTGTTTGTGGTATTGAGGTAGGATTATTTCCTAACTTTTTATCGCGCTTCCACAATGTTGCATGTAGTCCTTGAACCATGAAATCTCTAAGCCCTTTCTCCCAATCGTTCATTTTCTTTCTAATCACATTGTTAGGGACTTGTGGATTCTCATCTTTAATCTTTTCCATGATCTTAAGAGGATACCTTGGAACAATAGGTATCCTAGCGTACCATTTGCCGCTTTTAAGTATCATGATGCCCTCACCGCATTTGATGGTAGCTTTGGCAGTGGCCAGAAAAGGTGTTCCAAGAATGAGTGGCATGTTTCTATCTTCCTCAATGTCTATAATCACGAAGTCCACTGGACAAACAATGTTAGCCACCTCTATTAAAACATCCACTGCTATTCCTATGGGGTAGACTTATGTGTGATTTGCTAAGGAAAGTCTAAGATCGGTCTTGGCTGGCTTCTCCCTAGTCAACTTATTATAGATTGATAATGGCATTATGTTTACATCAAACCCCTAATCAGCTAAGGCATTTATATTATCAATGTCACCTATGCTACATGGTATCACGAAGTTCCCCGTGGTTTCTCGCTTTTAGTTCTTGGTTTTTAGAACCGGCTCATCTGATGGTCCCATAGGCATGGTGTCATACTCTTTTTCTGTTATTTTTCCTTCAAGGGCTTTCCTAAGAACCTCATTGTACCTAAAGTTGTCTACTTGGTTGACAATGGTTTTTTTATTAATGTGGTGTTTAAGGTAGTACTCAATGGTCTCGGGATCATCATTAGTTTCAGCCTCCTCCCTCTTGCTTTTCTCAGTTTCCTTCTCCTTAACCTTTTCATCTTCATCGGGCATAATGGAAATGGCGTTAACAAACGAAGTGGGAGGGTAATCATTGCTTCTTACTAGTACCTTTTCGGGAGTTTTTGTCTTGGTATACTCTTTTACCAAATTCAACATCTCCGTCATTTTTTCCTGCATCTCCTCCCTTTGCCTATAAACTTCTTCTTCAAATTTTGTTAATCTCTCCGTATGAGCTGCCATGTACTCCCTCATTTGTTCCTTAAAAGCTTGGTAAGAGTGGTATTGGGGAAGTAGAACGGAAGCGCCATTCGGAATTAAGATTATGCTCACGGCTTGGGGATTCGGAGAAAGGTGTTGAGTGGTCGGTGGAATTGGCGGAATTAACCATTTCCCGAGGGATTCGTTCGGGGGCTCTCTTATGCCTTTCAATCAGATAATCAATCCTTCGCTCAAGATCACTCATTTGCTCTTCAGTGACGTTGGAAGACTCAAGAGGCATTGGTATGGCATTAACCACCTTAACGGGGGTTTCAGGGGATTCATTCCAGTTTTTGTAGCTTTGATCAGCAAGCTTTTCTATAATATCCCAGGATTCCTCTGCGTTAAAGTTGCTAAGCCTTCCACCGGCGGCTTGATCAATGGATCATCTTGTGATGAAATCGGTATGGTCATAGAAGATTTGGATTTGAAGCCAAAGATCAATGCCGTGATGAGGGACCTTATGGAGTAAATCCTTGAATCGAGTCCATGCTTTATAGAGAGATTCGCCTTGAAGTTGTTGAAACGTCAAGATGTCTCGTCTAAGTTTAGTAATTATCCCCGGTGGAAAAAATTGAGCAAGGAAACGAGAGGTGAGATCATCCCAACTTGAGATGGAGCCGGCGGGAAGTCGCTCAAGCCAATTACTAGCTTTGTCCCGTAGAGAGAATTGGAAGAGACGCAGACGCGTGGTCTCCCGAGTAGTAGCATCGAGGTCGATGGAATCGACAATTTTAAGGAAATCCTTAAGATTCTGATTAAGATCTTCAGAACGAAGTCCATGGAATGCACATCCGTTTTGCACCAACCGGATGGTGTCGGATCGCAGGGCCATAGTTTGAGCTTGGTTGGGAAGCTCAATGGTGTTCCTATAGCCTAGGTGGCTTGGTCTCGAGTATTCACCAAGAGTACGGCCTCTTGGCGGGTCATTTGGTGGTGGGTTGATGAGTGGTGGTTGGTTATCACCTTCCATGATGGAAAGTGATGGGATTACGAACAAAGGTCACGAAGAAGGGGGATAGACTACGAGGAAGCTAAAAATGGGAAAAAAGTTTACTTGATAGGAATCAAGCAAGGAAACCTAAACGAGGTAGACTCCTAACTAGCTATTCTATTCCCCGGCAGCAGCGCCAAAAACTTGATACGCTTACACATCGCGTTCGGGGTCAAAGGAACTTCCTTTTCGTTGAGCAAGTTTTTCAACACCTTAGGCAGTGAACCTAATCGTTGTAGTGTAGTATTAGGGTAAGCCACGTGAATTGATATCGTTCTCTAGGGGAATAGGAATGCTAGTGAGAAGTTACTACGCTAAGATTGGGGTTGAGGAAGATTATTTTTTTATCTTTTTATATTTTTTTAGGGAATGGAAAGGTATGAATCTCGGGGTTTGGATTTGGGGGTTGGTATTTCTACCAATTACTTCTAATTATCTAATTATCTAATTAACTAAACTAAGGTGAGTCTATGTCTATTGTTGTGTTATCGTATGATGATTAAAAATGTATTTGCTTACGCTTTATTACTCCCTAGTTATCTCCTATTGATGGTTGAATTGTCACGTCCTTATTCTTAATTGCATTGTGTCTCTAAGGTCGTAGGGTATGCGTTTATCCCTAACTCTTTGAAGCTACCAAAGGTTAATGATTACAAAATCTCTAGGATTTATAAACTTAATACTAAGGTATTCTTTGGATGTATAGCCTACAATTACTCTAGGTGATTATAAACTAAGGTTCAACAAAGATTAATCAAGCATTAACAACACAACGAATGACCTATCGCAATACTAGGTCAATCACAACTAAGATAAGAGACAACCAATCAATATTCAATAACGAAGTTGCATATTACCTAAGCAAACACACAAGTAAATTAGCCGGACATGGGGAACATGCAAGCATACACACAATCAATTGAAGACATAATTAAATTAATGAAGTAAAACACTTATCTTGATGTAAGATAGGGTATGGAACCCTAAAATCTTGTACAAGACGACCTTGGTTCGGTTTAGGTTTTACTCCACGAAACTACACACCGAAAACTAAAAATTCGGATTCTATATATAAGGTTACAAGCTGCGACGGCGTCACCTTTGATTTGTGGACGCCGTCGGTCGCCGTCATTAGGGTTTCGTCTTGGCCACGTTATCATTGTGACGGCGCCACCTTATGTCCGTGACGCCGCCGCCTTGAGTCTCGGCCGTCTGGATCAAATCTAGGCCGTCGAGCTGCGACGCCTACTCTTTTAAAACCCGATGCCGTCACTTGAAAATAAACAATTTGGCTCTTGTATCGTCACAAGACTTGTTCCGACGGCGCACGGGTATAACCCGACGCCGTCCCTTTGAACTCAAAGAACTCGAGTGTCTCGATTCTTGACTTTGGCCATTTTCTTCAGATATTCGCGCCTTTTCGTCCGAATAAGTGTCATTCCAGCAATTTGCCTTCAAGAGACCTAAAAAGTGAAAAGGAACGATATTAAGTAATAACGGATACAAAAGTGATCAATTAAGGGCTTAAACGACCTCTCAAAAAGGTACATTTTAAGACCTTATCAATATGTGGATTTTTTTTTAGAACGACAACTTTTATAGAAAGACTAGCAAGAAGCTAGCAACAAAACATTACAAAGAAATCAAGTGGGGGTTTTTAAGCCAACTCTCCCACGTAAAAAACTTATTACATCTACTCAAACACCAATTAAAAGATAAAGCCACAATGTCGTCAAATATCACTGAACGTCTTGGTGCAGACGTATAAAAAACTGTTCTATTGCGGAAGCCCCACATGTACCACCAATAAGTAGCAAACACTCCATCCAACAAAGCCATCGTACCAGCAGGCATACGAATGGATAAAAACCAAGACTGCCAATCCGAGAATGACTCTAGATCCTGCCCATCCAGCTCCCACCATCGACAAATTCTAAAAAAAACACTCCTCACAATAGGTATTGAAAAAAAAACATGCTGAGACGTCTCCACCGAACCTTCACAAAGCGGACAAACTACATAATCCAACACTACTCCTTTACGGGACAAATTGTATCGAGTAGGAAGACAATCCCTTCGAGCCCTCCAAACAAAGATATTGGTCTTAATAGGCACCCACTTCACCCATCTCGTAGCCTCAGGGGAAGAAGGAAGAACCAAATCGTCTAAAAAATTCCGAACCTCTTTAGCCCGAAAATTCCCATCTCCTACTAAATCACAAACCCATCTGTCGGCATTTGGCACAAGGGAAACATTCGACAAGGCAGAAAGAAGGGCTTCCCACTGTTGACGTTCAACCTCATCTCTCACTCTTCTCTGAAAAGATACATCAATCGACCTACCACCTAATTTATTAGCAACCGAAATATCTTTTTCCAAATCTAAAGCATACACGCGCGGAAACTGATCACAAAAGGAAACATCCGAATTCCATTTATCGAGCCATAATTTAGTAGAACAACCATCACCTATTCTCTTCTTGCAATGGGACATGAAATCGAAACCGATATCCTTCAGAGACTGAACTTCGCGAATAATAGTTGACCAAACAGATGCTGTCTTGCCTGAATGGAAGTCAAGTCGATCCCCATGAATACCTTGAATAACCTTAGACCAAAGAGAGCCGTCATTAGTTAAGAAACGCCACACCCACTTAAGAAAAAGAGCACGATTAAGAGTGTAAAAACTAGACACACCAAGACCACCATGACTCTTCTGCCACGCAACCCAAATAATCTTTCTCTCCTTGGGATCCGCACCGTTAAAAAACTTTCCCCTAATAGCTTCCATTTCTTTTAACACACCTTTAGAAGTCTTAAATATAGATATATGATATAAAGGAGAGGCGCCAAGCACCGATTTCAATAACGTGAACCTGCCTCCGATGGATAATGTCTTAACCTTCCACTTAGACAGCCTAGACCGAAGCTTGTTAACAACCTCAACCTAAGCCGCCCTCCGATTCATAGAGTCTCCCACCATAGCCCCTAGATAACGAAAGCGATTACACATAACCATGCATCTAATTCTAGCTGTTGCCTGATCAACAACGAGCCGAGGGACACCCACACCCAACAAGTGACACTTCTGAATATTAATATTCAATCCGAACGCAAAATGAAAACATTGCAAAATCTTAGCAACGTTCTTCAAATTAGTTTGAGACCATTCACCAATGAACATGGCATCATCTGCATAGAAGAGGTGTGATATAGATGAAGACCCATTAAGACGTAAACCACTGAACATACCTTCAGAAGAAGCACGGACCATGGACAAATGCAACGATTCCATTATCAAAATAAAAAGAAACGGGGACAGTGGGTCTCCTTGTTTTAACCCTCTATAGAATGAGAACTCGGCTGTGGGACTCCCATTAACCAGAATCGAGGACCTCGCCGAACACAAAGTTCCTTGAATCCATTTACACCAATTTGGCCCAAATCCAAAAGCCTTCATAACGTCTAAAAGATAATCCCAAAGCACCGAGTCGTACGCCTTAGCAAAGTCAACTTTAAAAAACATCGCCTGTTTATTGTGCTTTTTACACCAGCTAAGAATTTCATTTAAGATAAAAGGACCATCCAAAATATTCCTCTTGCCAAGGAAAGCTGATTGCATATCGGATATAATATCGGGAATAATGTTAGCCAACCGATTAGCAAGAATCTTCGTGACGACCTTATATAAGCAACCAATTAAACTGATCGGTCTATAATCCGACACATACTTAGCATCCGAAGTCTTAGGAATTAAGGCAATAAACGACGAGTTACAGCCTCGCGAAAAATAGCCATTAGCAAAAAAGTGTTCCACCGCGCTACAAAAATCTGGACCGATAAAACTCCAATACTTTCGAAAAAATTCAAACGAAAATCCATCCGGCCCCGGAGACTTATTTTCACCACAACTCCAAACAGCTCTACGAATTTCCTCGCGAGAGATATTACTGTCCAGATCCACAATCTGGTCAGGAGATAAACGCTTGTTAAACTGAAAGTTCATCTTAAAACGCGATTGAGAAGGTTGTTCAAACCTAGCTTGGAAATGATTTGTGAAAATCTCTTTCACCACAACAGGATCAGTACACCAATTCCCGTTTTCAAACACACCCCGAATAGCTAAATGAGACCTTTTCTTATTAATGATTCCATGAAAAAATTTTGAGTTTTCGTCTCCTTCAATAGCCCACTTTATTTTAGATTTCTGCTTAGCATCACTAGAAGCCACGATGTTCAGATCATGAAGTTGACGCGTCAGCTCCACTCTTTTAAGAAGAATATGATCAGAAGCATTCCCACTATCCAATAATTTATCAATGTCGCCCAATTCCCGAACAATAGCATTCATGTTCCCAAACTGTTCAGCTTTCCTCTCTTTAACCCAACTTCGAATAATAGATTTAAGATCTTGAAGCATTTTCTTAAAACGGACCATCGCATTAGAATCCGAATGAGAAAACGAACGCCAAGCATTTTCCACCATATCATTGAACCCCGTCAAAAGAAACCATGAGTGATAGAAACGAAAGGGAGTCGACCCAAAATCTGTGAATACCTCATGCAAAATCTGTGAATACCTCATATGTGGATTTAATATTAATATCATATGTGATTTTATTAGAATATTCAAATTAGTATTTAATCACATGTGATTTCTCATGTAAGTTTCAACAATGGATATAACAGACAAAAAACCGAAAAAAAATGTGAAAAAAAAAGAAAAAAAATGGTCGAAAGTATAACAATGTGCCCGTCTATAGAAAGATAATTAAATGTTGGTCATGATTGTATAATTTGTTTTTTATAACGATTAACGATAATTTGTTTTTATAACGATTAACGATTCTTTGTAGATATTTAAATTATATCGACCGACCGAACCCGAAATATGTGAAATATTAAAATGATTTTAATCGGGTCCAACTTATTGATGTTGACCCGCAACCCGACCCGATAAGACTGAACCCGATAACCGATTCTTATATGAAAACCCGATAAGACCCGACTCGATAGAAGTGTGAATGTTCTAGTGTGAATGAGTGAATTGGTATGTGAGAAAATATTAATATATAAAATAACTCTCCATGCTTACTATTGTCCTGACATAAATAAGTTAAACATGTAACTATTTGAAAACAATAATACTACGTAATTAACATAAAAACAAATTTTCTAAACAAATTCAACTAATATAAAAGTTAGCTTTATATTGTTCAAAAATGTGAAATAGGTTTATGAATCATAAAACGGGAATGAATTCAAAATTAAAAAAAAAATAAAAAAATCATAGAAACTTGGTTTTGAAAGACACGATTGTACCATCATTTGGCATCTCATATTCTTAAATAATCATATTTGTTTTTCAATTATTTTGTTGTGATGCAAAACTACTTGAATACGTTATGTAAGTGTATTTGATTGCTATGTTTGATGCATATCGTGGCTTAATTTATTCATACCTTAAAGAAAAGAAAAGATAGTTACCCATGGGCCGTGCATAAAGTAAATAATATAATCGAAATTATATTTGAATTACGTAGTACGTATTTAATAATAGAAAAATGTAATATGTGACGATGCCATTTTGACACTTGAAGTTTTTACCGAACATATGTGAAGATAAAATTCAGCTCAATCTCTCTAATGTCGCTATTGAGCTAAAGCTAAAGGCATTATTTACCTTTTAACTTTTGACCATAAATAAACTCATCAGTCCCCGTCGCACCACCACCGCCGCTGCCACTCTTCTTCTCGGTATCTTTTCATTATTCATTTATATTCTCATCTTTATTAGGCTTCCATTTCATTTCGTTAAATAAACCAATTTCTCACTTCGGGTTTCTTTATAAAAACTCACCCATCTGATTAAATTCTTTATATTATATGAGAGTGTTTGAGATTGCTTATTTTTTCTGCTTTTAAATAAGCATTCCTGGATTGTGTGTGTGTGTTTGGATTTGCTTATTATGTGAAAAATGCTGTAACGCTCTAAGAATTAATAAGCTATAAGAAAGTTTTAACGAATTGTATTTTATGAAAGTTTTAGGTCAGATACGATGCTTAAAGAGTAATGTTATTTTCATTTTAAGTAAATACTTTGAAATTAGCAGTGCTTACTATGAAAGAAAACTAGTTCTGCTTAGAAAGAAGTCGAAACTCAGAAGCATAAGCAATCCTACACACCTCCTATGCTTATCTTTCTTTATGTATTTATGAGTTGGTATATCGTGGTACATTTTTTTAGTGTAGACCATCTAGCTGGTTATAGTTAAGACCTGTAAGTTTGTTATAGTTGGTTCTGCTGATTAGGCTTAGCTGTTTTCATTGAAGTTTAGTTCGGTTGCTATATGCCTATATGTTTGCCATGTTACTGGATCAGTGACATATGGTTAAAGCTAGGAAGATGAGTGAGATGTAAAGTAGTTGCTATATAGGAGCAAGAATTTGATGATAAACGAGCTCACGAGAAATCTCAATAAGTTATAATAAAAGGAATGAACGATTTTGTTATAGTTGTTAGAGTTTTTGTGGTATTATGTCATATAGTATAATATTAGAAAAGCCGAACCTGAATTGAAAATTTGAAATGCTAGCCACAGGCCAACTGAAGAACCAATTTACAGTTTTGATTAATATGTCCGTTCTTATTCACCTTGTTGCTGAACCAATACTTCACGTTGATTCTTAGGACAAACTGCACCTAATATTGAAAAATATAGTCTATTGTAAACATTCTGATTACAAATCCTATATTCAGCCTAATTGCTTAGGGTGGTAATTTCGACCAATTTACTTAGGATATCGGTTAATTCGAGGCGTGTGTTTGATCTCAAACAGGTCATGTGGGAAAAGTAAAATTTGGGTATAGGGTTGTGGGTCAAATGGTTGAACGATTAAACAGGGTGAAAGTCTTTCAAAGTCTTAATTTAATGCATGTGACCTGCTTAATCATAAGTACTCAAATACTGAGAGTATACTGTAATTATTTCTACTCATGATTAGCACGTTAGTTACTCATACAAAATCATTGGACACAAATATGTTTGACTTGCAATCCATCCTAAGCTGAATATTACAATCGGAACTTGTTACACAACCTGTCGGGCCTGACCATCTTCCCCTGTACTATTTACTATCGTGTTTATAATTTTTTTTCTTTTTTATGTCTAACACTAGTGTTCTGTTGACAGTGGATTTGAGCCTCGGCCTCTGCAATGGCAGCAATTGGGGGCAGATTGACGTCAAAGTTACGATTATCAGTTTCCTCATTGCTCCATCGTGAAATAACGAGAATACCCATCTTGAATGAATATATATCTTCTTATTCTTTCTCCACAAAACCATTAGCATATAACCTAACTACGAAAAGCATTGAAGATGTCTGCACTTGTCAACAACAGTTCTATAGATATTTAAGGCCTCGATATTACCATGATGGCAGGCCCAGAGGTTCCCTTTGGAGGGGAAAGAAATTGCTTGGTAAAGAAGCTCTTTTTGTTATTTTGGGGTTGAAGAGAGTTAAAGACAATGAAGAGAAATTGGACAAATTTGTCAAAACTCATGTGTCAAGGCTCTTAAAGATGGACATGGTTGCTGTTCTTAATGAGCTTGAACGCCAAGAGGAAGTGCATTTAGCTGTCAAGGTTTACTCATCCCCCTTTACTCAACTAATCTTATCACTTAGTCGTCTGTTGGTATTCTTAGTATTCCCCTGTCAACTGGATGAAGGGTTTAGCGGTCAGTCCAGTCTATATATCAGCTGTCATGGTATATATGAGAACACCTTATACTTATGGTTTAAGGCTGTACGGCTGGACCAAACCACTTTATTCGTAAATATGCTTATACCTTTACATTAATAACAATTAATGAGTTGCGGTGTAAGATATAAGGCAATGATCTATAATAAGAGACAAACAGCTAACTTAGGCAAGCCAAGTGGAAGCACTATACTGTATATAGCTGTGTCATTTAAAGTTAGGATTAAGACATTCACGCCGATTCTTATAAAGAGGTTGGCTCTAGTGGTTGCATCCAAAATCATGTAGTAACGCATCTTTCTTTCAGTCATGATCTCAATTGATTAGTTTAAGACATGTTTTAGTTTGAGACTGATCAGGAATATCAGCGCCGCTGTTAATCATTGTCACTGATGTTCTCGTGTAGACAATTATACAGCTAAAGAACTAAAGGTGTAAATTATCACTCACATTTTCATTATTTGGTTCATTTTGTGTAATGACAAAAAAGATTATGATTTGCGGCTTTCATCATTATCTAATTTTTACAGTTTCATTTAGGATGTTTATCTTGTTTTTCATTTGTTTTATTTAGGATAAAGTCTCAAGTCTTTAGAGATTATGAGGTAGCTATTTGTTACGGTTTTTTCTTTAAATGTAAACTGCAATTCATCCAATGAAAACATCAAAAAATCTAGTGTCAGTTGAGTTATCTCAGAGATTGTGGGGCTCTCTCCTATCGAGCCCTATTCATCTTCTTAAAATAGGTCATCAAGACAAATGGTCTCATAGGCCAAAAGAGGCAGATCTTGCTGTTAACAGGCCCGGAAATCATTCACAGACCTGGAACATAACATTTTGGTTGTGCTGTTTTCTCAATCAAGTCAAATGGCTCACCACCTTAAAAAAAAAGTTAGCTATAATGGTTTAAACTTCAAAGGGCTTGAAGAGGTTAAACGGGTTGATAGTTTTCCCAAATTTCGTTTTTAATTTACGCAACATTCAAACGATGAAAAAATGGACAAAAAAAAATGTTGCTTATAAACCTAACCCGATCCCAGATCCCTTACCATACTATAAAAGTGATCCTTTTCAACCCAAACCATTTGACCCATTACCCAACTAACCTTCTCGTCACATACATGTAAGTATGTAACTAAATGAAGTAAAAAAATGGCATGGATAAAGCTTATTTTGCATCCATTTTTTTGTCTTAGTGTGATGCACCAGTACTGATGAAGGGGCAGAGTGGTTGTGTGATGATAGTTTTTATTTCTTGTCATTTCCAAAGTACAATATATGGTAGAATCTTGTTCTGAAAGTTACATATACGAGTGTTATCTTACAGCCAGTTTATGGGATTTTCAGATTTTTTGGGTTATTCAAAAGCAAGACTGGTATACGCCCGATGTATATCTATACAAAGACTTGATAATTGCATTATCTAAATCTAAAAAGATGGATGAGGCAATGCAGCTATGGGAAAGCATGAAAAAGGAAAACTTATATCCTGATTCTCAAACATACACAGAAGTAATTCGTGGGTTTTTGAGGTTTGGATCTCCTGGTGATGCTATGAATATCTACGAGGACATGAAACAGTCTCCGGATCCACCAGATGAGTTGCCATTTAGAATTCTATTGAAGGGGCTTCTGCCACATCCCTTACTGAGGAATAAGGTGAAGCAAGACTTTGAGGAGATTTTTCCTGATCAGAGTATTTATGATCCCCCGGAAGAGATATTTGGATTGCGTTAAGGTATTGTATTTTATTTTGAAATTAGATAGTCTGTTAGAAGCTACTTTTTTTTATAACATTATTTGAACCTTGAGCTAGAAAAGCTTAATTTTTCGGCCATTTTAGAAAGATCAAAGCCATTGCTGACTCAGGCATGGATAATATTTGTTGATGTTCATGGGATGGTTAATCTTTTTTTAATTTCTAATATTTTCTCTTGTTATCCTTTGGTAAATAAGTGTAGTGTATATATTTAGTACATTTCCATAATATGTAGTTACATTGCTTTCTTCCAGTTTTTGATCGAATTGAGTAGAATGATTGGTAAATCTGAGATGAAAGTATGATGGGAATAACAAGTTTGGAGAGCCAAAGTACATTTTTGATAACTATTACTCATTACCGAGACTGATTACAACACTCATGGCGGATCACTTTCAACAAGCTATTGGTCCATGAAAACTGAACTGGAATGGGACACACCCATATCAATATCTAGAGCTTGTGAAACCATATGCGAAAGTTTGTTTGATTATATATACAACGGACAAATACATAAAGTTTCTATGGAGAAAAATGTTACATATTTTGTAAGTATGGGTTAACAACACAAGATTCAGTAGCTTGGAGTATATTGCAACTTATTTTTAGATTTAGTGTCCAGAGCATAAATCATAAGACCTGTATATTATTTGCACTGTTTCGACACCAAATGAGATTACTATTCGATTTCCTCATGTTCAATACTACTATATTTCAAAACCGCTAATCATTTTAGAGAATGCTAGTTTCATTTTTGATGTCGACCACTTAGGACTGATATCAATCTAAAAGCTTATTACATAAAAATCAGAATGGAACTTTTAAGCTCTATTCGTTTTATAAAGTTCACATCTTCTCCATTTACGTATACGTTCTCTATTGCAACGTGAAACAATACAAAGATCAACACCTTGCATTGTTTATACTTATACTCGGATATTTTTCTAAGCAAGAGTGAACACTAATGAGCAATCTAATAACCTTCTCTATATTTTAAATAAGAGTAGACTAAAATTTGTTCATGTGGTTTTACTCTAAAGATGAATTTCATATGTCAAATAAAAATCTTTCATCATTAGGAGGCAATCAGTTTAACAAAAAACCATCCTGGAGATGATGAATGGTTTTGGCCTGATATTTTCATTAAACTTTTTGCCTCTTAAGTACGACTCATGTAAATAGTTTTTGGCATATGTCAAAATAAACAAGCCAAAAACTTTTGCAGTTTATTCTTGTATAATAAATCTATTATATATATAATAAAAAACTTTTTCAAGCTCTTAATTTTACCAAAGATTAAAAATTCGTTTAATGCACTTCCTTATTTATCAACCATGTACAATACTTTTATGCATGACTTTTTTCAAAATAAAGCTATAGAAACTCAAATTTTTTTGCAATACGTTTTTAAAGTCATTGTAATATTAAAGGTATATCAAAAAACTCTCTCTCTACACCTCACATAAAAACATCCGAATATCAAAAATCTCACTCTCTTGAGCCAAAATCGTTTCCATAAATCAAACAAAATCATTTGATGATGAAAATACATAGAATCACTTGCTCCTTACGTTTTGGTATCCTGTTTTTTCGATTACCGATTGTAACAGATAAGTTTGTTAACAGATGATCTCGCCTCTCTGCCAGTGTTTGTGTTGCTATCCATACCGTGAAATTGGTAATGATCTTGGTGGCTTTGAATTAATAAATTGTTTTTGGAAGTTTTTTAATCTGATATAGCGTCGATTAGTATGGATGGTATATAATTTGAGTATTAAAACCCTAAAAAAATTATTTGGGCCACACTGCTTTGTTGAGTTTTGCTTTTTTGTTGCAGGAACAAGGACCGGTGGGACTAATTGATCAAGTTAAGCTTTCATTGTTCAACAATATGTAATTTTTTCATTCGTTTTTTTTTCTTTTTCCTTTTGAACAATGTGTAATGAAGTCATGTCATATAGCGAGCACAAAAGATGTAAACATCGAGAGAAATAACAATGTGTAATTCATCCGTTTCTATTTTTCATCTAATATAAATGTCTATTTTATAATGACAGTTTCGAAGCCAATCATCTATTCGTGTCCTAAGTTCAATCTATGACGAGGTAAGTTTTGTGTTATTATAAATTGGCTGAGTTGGGTTGTATCTGATCTCAAAAAATTTTGTTTCACAGTAGCGAGATTATATTTTATATACAGTCCTGATCTATCTTTTTCAATTTAGACTAATTAGAGATGGATAACTTGAGCTTTTAACCAATATATTTATGAATTGGTTGATTTCGGTAGTGACTATTTGACATGTTGCGAGTAAATCCTAATTTTTTCTTTTGCTAAAAGGGGATTGAACCTGATTGAAATTTTACTTGATGAAATGCGTGTGGATTAGGTGATGCTTTCAGTGTGCACATGCCCTACATGCGGTCTTCCTCCTTTCAAACATGGCCAGAAGGTATGTTTTTGAACACGTCTTAATCATACCCCTCTTCCTGTATCGTTAAGAAACACGTCGTAATTTGCCATTTATAGTTATTTGTTTTTTAAACCAAAGAATTACTATGAGACGCCCGCCACACAACTCTGTTTGATTCCCATCTACAGCTTTGCATCAACGTCAAAGTATGGCAGCAGCATGAGTATTCTACAACATTATTTCTTATTCTGAAATCTGGACTCGATATTGTATTTTGTGTTAATGTATTTTACTTTCTTTGTGATCGCAGGTCGCTCAACAATGGATGATGCAAAAGCTAAGAAGCGAAACAATTAAACGTGAAAAGACCTCAAATTCAACTATCCTACCGAGGTATCGTGTCTTTATAATTTTTTACGAGTCCTTTTTTTGGCACTATTATACAAAATTTATATTTTTAAGAGAGATTTACTACCTAACTTATAGGAATACTTTCATATATGCTTTACATTATGCAGCTTCGTTACACACTAAAGCTTTAGAACCCACAAGTGACGTTTGTATAAATGTCGCCGTAGAGGTAGCAAATGAGCAGTTCAGGTGGGTTGGGTAATGGGTTTGGGTCAATATAGATGGGTCAAACTTGCCATCTATACTACTCAGTAATCTTTTCATATCATAAGTCTGCTATATTCTTGGCCTGTGTTTCCTACTATATCAGTTAGACACCCATTTTGTCCTGACGGTGTGAAGGTTAGATTCTTTATTCCATAGTAAATATGATAATTTGGAATCATCATTGGGTCAAGGGGCCGTGGAAAAAAAGTGACCTCACATCTTTTGCTTCTAACTTAGATGATACTGAATTATACTTGCAGAGTTGCAGGTTTAAAATCATAATGTAGTTTCTATTTTGATGAAAGATTATTTTTCGTGATGAAATTTATGTCTTTTTTTTCTCTTGCTATTTAACAGATTAAAAAAGCGCTAAGAGGAGTCAAGGTTGAGGTAACACATCGTGGAAATATGCGCAGAAGTAGCATATCCGGGTTAACATCTCAGGTAACAAGAGAGCTTAAGTAGGTAATAATAGCTCATGTATACTATAACATGACCCTTTTATGTAGGCATCTTAATTAGGGCATGACTGCTGCAATTTTCATTCTCTATGCAGTCTGTTGCAAGCCCAGGATGAGCAAGGTAAGTATTTCCTGATCAGTCAACATAATAAATGTGTCATTAAACATTGATTTTCAAAAATATGTCCCTTTAGATAAATAATATATTACACGTGGTAATAACAGTGTTCCTGAATGCATGAGATTGATTATGAATCGACTTTATTTATTATATTCACGGTTACGGCATATACTTTGTTTGCAAGAAGCTCAACGTGCGATATTTTCATCTAAAAGAAAGGAAATTGAGAAAAAGAAGAAATGTGGTGTCGATGTTTGTTGTTTTGGTTTTTTTTTATAATGTAAAGACCTGTGGTAGATGGGCGGAGCAGCCAACGGGTTACAAAGGCTTTTTCTTGAAAAGATCCATGTCAACACATACCCTTGTGACACCAATAACCTCCGATGCCTTCAGAGCATAAATTCTTATAACTGAGGTATGTTTACTTTTGTTTCATTTTTTGCATAATCATCTTTACAAGTATTTATTGAATCTATAACATGAAAATAATCTTGGACATGCTACTTTTTTGGATGATAAATGTGACATTGAGGTTGCAAAAGAACTTGGTCACGTGCATACTGATGATGTACACTCTCTATCAAATATATGCCAGACGTGGCAACGTGATGGGATGAAAAGGTTTTTAATATATAATTAGCAAATGTTTGTTGATCAACACGGGTCAAATGGGCCAATTTAAAACGCTTATCAAATATATACGCATATAAACCGACAAAATAAGCTGATCAAAACATCCCATGATAGCTTCTTAATGTCTATTTATATGTTGATTCAGGGGCAGGGGAAAGATTTCAAAGAAATTGAATCACAAAATGCAGCATGAATACGGTAACTTGCTTTTCACAAAATGCAACATGAATCAGTCATTCTCTTGGTTTTTTGTACCAATAACTATGGGTGACCCAGATATGAAATAATTGTCATCATTGTTACAGGCTTTTGGAGCATGTAAGATGATATTGAGCGTGTATTTACGTGAGAAAGACTGCCAAACAACATTGGTGATAAAAAATATTTCGAAAAAGTAAATTCATATCTGTAAATGTGACTTCATTTTATATTTATTTTAAATTATCCTCTGGTGTTGTATTTATAAAGCGAATTATATTTCCGTAGGTACAACTTGACGGTGCTTTGAAATTGCAGGTCAATGAACATAACCAAGCCAATGCGGTACTATTGCACATTTTTTTCTTATGTTATAGTTTACACCATTGTAATAAGATGCTTAAAAAAGCTTTCGAAATAGGAAATGATTAAAAAAATTATAAAGCGTTGTCGATATGATCTAGGATCTTTTTTATCAAACGGATAACCATAACATTTCTAACGAAACTGAGCCGCCTCAAAACAGATCTAATATTCAGTCTCAGGTATGATTTTGGTTGCTTGCGTCTGTGGTTATTAGTTTCGTATGTTTGTTTTCCTTCTCCTGCCTTCTATGTGCACAATTTTGTTTTAGTTTTTTGCCTTATTTAATCTGACACACTTTCTTTGTGGTTGAATGGTGTGTTAAAATTTTTTTCCCTTAATTGTCTTGCCAAAATCATAATTTCCGTATCTATTTTGCTTTTACCTTAACGTCACCTGATTTTGACATATACCGGCGGTCATTTGCGTGGTGAAAGCAGGTGGGAGTTGAACTCACCGATTTGAATAAAGAATTAGACACCCGTCGTACGAGCTTGCACACGCAAGGTGCCGACAGGTCTTCGTTACCCATCACTACTACAGTTCTGAAACAAAATATACAAGATCGCTTCTCATTAAAAGGTAACTGTCTTTGCCATTTCATCGATCTTTCCTTTGGTCAGTCACTCCTGGAGGTTGTCCACATATAAATTGCACATATATTCACATCCGTAGTTATTATATCAGGGTACTTAAGAATTTGTTTTGGCTACCGTCAGTGTGATTCATGTGATTGTACCCACTTTATTTCTGTCATTTTACTACCTTTAAATGTTTTAAATTCAGTTGTAATCTCAGTTTTTGACTTTTGGTAATGCAATTTTAGCTTTCATTTTTACTTTGTCCAAATTCTACTTTACTCTTTCATTTAGTTATCATTTACATGCTTCAATTTCTGTTTAGATAAGCTTATGTAAGCGGGGTTTGAAGGTTGTCGTTTGCACTGCGATGGTAATCTCTCCAAAACCACAACAAATGTCGTGTATAAAGAAGATTGAAGGTCTTTGAACAAGGTTCACGTTATATCACGATGATCATTGGTGAATCACGTTATATTATCTTGTGTTCATTATTTTTAATGTTCTGAGGTTTGTTAGCAACTCAATTGATCATTGAAATCACACATCATTTTATGTTCGAGTAAATCTATTTTAGATTAACGTTGATGGTTAGAATCGATTGTGACTACATATTTTAAATTTAACAAATTTACGTTATTACTTTTATTATCATCTCATTTATCTATTTCTTTAAAAACTAACCCGGTGTCAACGGGTCTCTAAGCTAGTTTCTTATAAAACGGGTGGGCACGGGTCACGGGTCACGGTTCAAACGGGTTAGGGCCCAAACAGGCACGGACTAAACGGGCATGGGTAAACAGGCGTATGTCATACGAATCGCTTTAGAAAAGACTCAAAACGACGAAATAAATTCCTAAAACGTAACACTTCATTTATATTTAAAAAATTAAATATATTATATCTATAAGTTTAAAAAAATAATTGTAACGTTCTCCAATTAAGAGAAAATATGTGTCTGTTTGTGCCTATTTAACTTTTAAATTGACAATATATGCCCATTTCGTAAAAAGAAAAGTGCTAAATGTGCTAAAATCTTTAACAAATTTGCTCAAATTAGTTAATTGTTTTGATTTTGAACAGAAATTGCGACCTTTAAGTTTTCATGAAAGCTGTCATATGCAATGAACACTAACACTTTACGTATAACCCAACATTTTTCAGTAACTCTTCCTTTTGGTATCTTTTGTTTAGAGAGCGAGACATTTCTTTGTTGTAAGGCAATACAGGCAATACAGGCAAACAATTATTTTCTTTTAAATATAAGTTAACTAATTTCGGTAAGATATTAAACAAAAATTTGATATTTGAAACCATTAAAATTAACACAGTAAGATTTAAAAGTATATTTTGACACAACATATTAATCACTTTTAATTTTTTAAAAGAAAACATTTTCTTTTTATATATAATTAAGATAAAATGAAAATAAAAGTGTTACCATGATAACTATTACGAGTATATAATTAGAGCATTTACAAAAATACATCTCTAAAATATTAGATGAATATTCACAAAAACGACAGATATAGCAAGAATAATTATATTTATGAAATCGTGATTCGATTCGATCTTTGACGAAAGTTTTTTTTTTTTTTTTTTTTTTTTTTAAACATAAATTGTGTTTTTAAAAGTTGCCAATTTTAGAATTGATTATTTAAGTTGTCAAGTTTTTGAAAAGTTATCGAGATTAAAAGGTACTTATTTAATATTTCAAAAAAAAGATATAGACTCTTTATAAATAGTAAAGATTAACACATGTAGAGTATATTGGGATCTTTCATTCCTAGGGCCTAACGAAGGCAACAATCAAACCGGGTCAATGATAATCCAATTTTATTACATTCTTAAAACTTTTAAATCACTCAAATTAAAAAAGCTAGCTGAATACCTTATCAATTTATGTAGCAAAATAAATTCATTTTAATGTTTGAACTTATGAGTTTATGTATGAGATTTGGAGGTGTGAGAAATGTCCAAAAAAAAAAATGAAATTAAATGCAAAATTTTTAAAAATTTAAGACATTTAAATTTCTTTTTTTTGAATGGTAGATATAAATTTATCGAAAACTTAAATAAGACTAACAGGCACATTTTTTCCCCTCAACAGTAACATTCTGATTTTTTAAAGAATTTTTTATATAATATATTTAATTTTTAATATAAATAAGATATTACGTTTAAGGAATTTATTTTAGTAATTTTGCGCCTTTTATTAAGCGATTTGTATAACATGTGCTAGTTTAAGTAGGTGTCCATTCTGTACCGTGCTGCTTTTTAAATGTACCACGCCCGCCTGCTTTGCCACCTATACATTTTCGATTGCTTGAGTGAGTTGGAGCATACTTTTTATTTTACAAACATAATCGTCACTACCCGGTAAAATATGTGACATACTCACAAGAGTTTTTGGAGTTCAAACTTCGCTAGTTATATAAAAAGGAGTTGTAAATGATCACAAAAATACTTAGACTAAGTCGCGTATAACTAAGTTAAAACTCGACTTCTTAAAATAATTTAAACAGATAAAACCTCATCAACTTATTCATTGACCTTTATTTTACAGAAATAAGTCGGTCCAAACACCTATATTATAGCTTATAATCATAAGTTAATATAAACATTCACCAAAATTATACAAGTCGATTACTGATGCGTGTCGGGGTCGAAAGACTTCATTTTCTCGAGCAAACTTTACAACCCACTCGACAGTGTATCTAATCGTTGCAGTGTAGTATGGGCAAGTCCGGGGGGTTGATCATTCTCTAGGGGAATAAAGATGCTAGTAGAAATGTATGACGAAAAGGTGAGGTGAGGAAGATTCTTTTTAGCCTTTTTATATTTTTTTATGAAAGCAATTAAAATCTCGGGGTTTGAAGAGTGGGGCTTGGTAATTCTACCAATTAAACTACTTAACAATTTAAATTAAAAACTAATTAAACTAAATAAAAGTAAAAGCTATGGATCGTATGAATGTGTTTCTTATGATAATTAAAAGCGTCTTCACTTAGATTTTCTTACTCCCTAGTTATGTTTTATTGGTCGGTTGAATTGTCACATCATTATCCTAATTGATGCGTTGTATTCCGTGTTAGTCATAGGGTGGTGCCTAATTCCCCAATTATATGAATCGTAACTCTCCTCTAGAACATCCGGGTTCGCCAAGTATATCCCCCGAATATCCTATTATCCTTAAGCTACAACTCACGCTATAAGCACAACGATGGCCTAAAGTGCACTCTAATGCTTTTTGCTATTTAGGACGTTTAAGCTCGTTACAATTAAAGAAGAAACCAGTTTTCCTTATTCTAGCGTCTACCAACTAGAACAAGAGACAACCTAACAATAGTTAATAACTAGGTTTCAATTGGATCTAAGCAAACACTAATTAATTTAGCTACGAATGATAGATAAGCAAGAACAAAAACAAACAATCAAACATAGATGAAACATGGTGATGGATTGCATAAACAAACGTATCTTTAAGTGTAAAAGAGGGTTTAGAACCCTAAAATACTGTCCAAGTCGGACCTTAAACGAACTAGGGTTTGCTCTCCAAAATAATGCATACAAAACACAGAAAATTTGAAGTCTATATATAGATTTTACACTCGCGACGGCGTCGCCTTTTAATGGTGACGCCATCTGATCGCCGTCATTAGGGTTTCGTCTTGAACAAGTCATCATTAGGACGACGTCGGGTAGGAAGTAGTGACGCCGTCTGGGTTGCTTCTGGACGTCGTTTGGAGATAATCTTGGTCGTATGGTATGAAATAAGAGAGTGCCGACCTTCTGGAATAAGGCGTGACGCCGTCATTTGTTAAGACAAAATATGTTCTAAGCCGTCGCTTCAGAGTTTTTGGAATACCATGTGAGCGACGGCGTCACCCTTTGAGTTGGGACGCCGCCAGGCTTTTGAAATAGCCTTGTTTCTTGAATTTGTTGTTTTCTTCATGTTTTCGCTCCTTTTCGTCCAAATATGCTTCATTACAGCATTTTACTTCTAAAAGACCTAAAATGTGAAAAGGGAAGATTTTAAGCAGTAATGGATATAAAATGTAACGATTTAGGGCTTAAATGACCCCCTAAAAATGTATGTTTTAAATCCGTATCAAATATCCCTACACTTGGAATTTGCTTGTCCTGAAGCAAATGTGCTTTTGGCTAATTAATTTATGAGATAGGGGTCATTTAGCATTTGTTTAAAACAATCTTCAGCAAGTACAAGTGCCACAATAGTCAAAACAAGCACGAAAATTATATACTAGCACCTCACAATTGGTGTTTGGATTCTCTCATCTCTCGGGGGTATATGAAATATAACATGTAAAGAAATAAAAGATAAACACTCTCTACCTGTCATAACACATAGATTACCATAGGCTTGAAAATAGATCAAACCTCCACCGCTTTGGCTTAAGCACCTAGGAATAACTATCTAAGAGGTCTTTATAAAGGGTTATAATGTTAAGCTTTGGGTAGGGAATAAAAGGGTTTTGTTGGATATGGGGAATTTTTAGTGGTGGCAAGTCAAAATTCTAAGTTACATGCATGTAAAATGTGGCATTGCTAAGCCAAAAATCGACTCACTAATACTAGATAACAACTTGAAATAAACATAAGACATAAACTTAAAACATAAAACATAGATGCAGGATAGTAGTCCGTTTTTTTTTCATACATTCTTACCCTACCATCCTCTAAGATAACATCAATATAAAGGGATTTATTAGAGCATCCCTACATTTGAGTTTTTATTTCACTAACAATAATTGACCCGAATTGAATAGATCAAAACACTTAGAATACTTAATTACGTAGACAAAGAGAAATTGAATTTAACGTTCCTTCCCGTTACTCCATAAGATACTACTTTAACCCATGAGTCCCATGAGTCCTAAAACTGTGTACAACATATATGACTCGACTTAGCAACCATGCAAGTAACTAGATAATTGAACTAAGGGTTTAACAATAGTTACAATAATGCACTAAAGATGAGTGCATACACGGTGGGCTAAGGCGATTTGGGTGTAACATTTGGGGGTGAATTGTAAATAATGCTCTTCATTGATATTCCGGAAATCGAAACATCACGAGAACCGCGAAAAGATAGGCTCTAAGGGGTTAACTATGGGTATTGTGTACTAAAAATGAGTACATCGCAAGGGTGTGGGGAAAATTACTCAACCGATGAGGTTGACGTAATTAAATTACAGGTTTAAAACAAGGGTTATCCTAATGCCTCTTATCATTTAGTTAATCCTAACTACACGAATATAGTCTCACTAGCGACCTCGGAATGCATCACAAAACAAGTTCTAGAATCTATTATACTACCGGTACACTCACTAAGCATTAAAGATGAATGCTTTTATTACTAAATATCTAGGGGTGAATCTCACATTTTTGGGGTGGAATTTGAGTGGTATATGATTTTTGTGCTAGTCATATAACTCCTATCCATGAGATGCTTTATTAAAACTAAAGTTTTACTCGTAAATGCCATAAAAATTTTAAATTTGGTGCTAAAATTACCCTAACAAATATTTCTCACAGTTTATTACACAATTTACTAAGGACAAAGCAAAAATCAAGTGAGTGAATAGTTTTTAAGTTCTCATTTTATTCTTCCTCCATACACTTAAACTGAACATTGTCCCAATTGTTCCCCAAAAGTATAAAATTTATGATAGAGAAAGGTAAAAAAAAAAAGAGAAACTAATACTCCCCTGATTAGCTTGGTAGGATATGTGTAGAATTGCGGTTAAATCCTCCTCCAAGAAGAATGCATAAGAAATAATTGTTACTTCCATCATGTACTTCATCTTCTTGTCTAATATAACATGCACACTTATAAGAAAACGAAAATGAAACATCGCGTAAAATCGGCAGTAAAAACTATATAAAAACAAAACTACACTAGAAAGCAAGTAAGATATAATGCTTGTGAAATGGATGTTTGCAGATGTATGGAAAATTAAAAGTTCTGGAAATTTTCAAAAATTATAAATTAGACAGAAAACGAAAATCTAGAATTTGTTTATACATTGCCTGACGCCGCCGGGTGTTAATCCCAACGCCATCAGGTTGTCCTGACAGAATGAGTCAGATGCGTTTCCCGGAAAAATTCTGAAGGATATTAGTTTTCACATACACATCAAACCATAACACAAAGTGGCGTATAAATGGAATTCTAGAGAGAGAAAGTTAGAGGTTTAGGGAACTTAGTGAGAGAAAGTGAAAGATATTATTATGAGCTCCAACTCTCTACCTTGGGAGGTAGAGAGTATTTATAGTCTTACATAAAACGCCACATATCGGGCTGTGGATGAGGCATACAGTGGGTAAAGACCCGTCCGTCCTCCACGGTGTTACTTAACTAAATACTACATAACTTAAAAGAACTACGACTACGAGCTTTCTAACGATTACATATACTTGAGGTGACCGACTCTTTAATACCGGAATTTCTAATTCCTAACAATCTCCCCAATGGAGGTCACCTCAATCATGTACCAAAATTACATTGAATACAAATAGATATTACAATAAAAATTGTTCTTGCATTCTTGATGTAGTCCTTGCTCCTAAGCTCGTAGTCATTGATTCTTCACATTGCATGTTTGGTTACTCCAAGTGGAGGACTTTACCGATCCGCGTGATAATAATTTTGAGCCATCTTTTGAGATCATCACCATCAAAATCTCGAGACATCCTTTGTGGTGTTGGTATTATGTGATGTTGTGACTATAGGACCGACATGCTCACATTCGGATCATGATATCTTCTCATCGAGTAGCGAAGCTTTCGTTGATTCATGATATTGGCGATCGTAGCGAAGCATGGAGTGAAAATATCGAGTCATTGATGCACATATCATGATTTCATGAGAGATGAATGTATCGTGTGAGCATGTGGCTATGGATTGACCTCTTCATTCGATCACCAAACGTCGGCGGGCACTCGCATACAACAGCTAGCAATAAAGCGCATAAAAGTGTCTTTGACCACTTTAGTTGAATTGAGGTACACGCCCACGGTTCCCCGCTGATCAAGACAAGTAACGCTCGTGATCGGTATAATTCAAGAATTTCCTTGACAGGTTTCGCAGAATGCTCTAGTCGTTCTCAAACCGAACGCCTCAAAGAAGACAACACGGAGTGAGTGAACCAATGAAATTAAGTCCACCGATTGATGAAAAGAGATTTGAAAAACAATCGTGTATTACTCAATAGAAATTGTTTTGCACAACAAGGTTTTATTGAAAATCAATTATCAATCATAAAAACACCTTTGATTTGAAAATTAGTACACGGTCAACGTGCTAAAGAAAGGAGTGTTTAAGCACAACGACCGTTTTTCAAAGGTATCCGTCAATCCATAACTCGAACTGGATTGATTCAAGAGATTGAATCGCCCATTGTTTATGTTCGGTTGTCACATGGTTGATCTATATAATAGATCTCACATGCCACCTACCAGAGCTTGTTTGATGTTGGCTCCGAAGGCTTTCCATCTTCATAGTGAATATGTAAACACATTACTCGGATGTTCGCAATACCACAAGGATAATGCGAGGACTCAAGATATAATCTCTTTCCACATTGTGTGAAACATAGAGTCTTCATTGAAAGTGTCCTAATGAGATTTATTGATGATCTCGTGGCTCTAGACTCAATATGTGCATATTTGGATCCTGTGTCGAGACTAGGGAGAGGGTCTCCTTCTTCAATATCAACAATCTCTAAGAGAAAGTCGATAGATAATGTCGGTTCCCGTGAGAATGAAACAAGTCCTTTTAAGAGGAACTTGAGTGGTTTGGAAAGTTGAAGTGCAAGGCGTCACCTGGGTCCATGACGTCTTGTCTTCAATACCGATGTTACCATCAAGAGTATATGAATTGAACCCGGTTTACGCCTAAGGTTGAATAAATGGAGGCTATTTGTTTTCACCCTTTTCTCATTCAATTCTTTTAATTCTTCAACCCTTCAAGCTTACGAGACTTCATAGCTAGAACCTTGTTGGGTTTATTCCAGACTAGCTCGCCTTAGTCCGCACTCTTCCCATATCTCATTTTCTCCTTTTATCATCATACCTAAGGACTTCTACACTAACTAGTGGATTGTCCTCGGTAGATCCCTCCGATTCGGGCGGATCATGGGAACACATACCTAACCTTATCATCCTTATATCACCGTACATAAAGTAAAGTTGGTCGGCCAATTTGGTATTGTTCATCCGCCATTGGAACCAATTGAAAACCATTTGAAAATCAATCCATATACTTGTGATATATTATCAAAACATTTTGTACGAATTGTTTTTGATATTTTTAGAACAAGTGCTCCCCTCAACATGTGCATCAAATGTTTGAAATCGTTTTGCACACGGAGGCAAGAGGAAGAAATTACTTCTTTGATTACCATTTTCTAAAAGATATCACCATCACTTCCTTGATCAAATCAAGTAGATAAAGCATTACGGGAAGGATGAGGTTGCCATAAGTTTGCTCCCCTCAATATGTGCCTCGAGGTTTGAAAAGAGTTTTACACATACTAGAGGAACTCGCACATTGAGATAAATGATCACATTTCAAATCATAGGTTTAAGATAGATGCTCCCCTCAACATGTGCATGGAAAATTTGAAATCGTTTGTCATGTGGGAAGGATAGCATGTACATCCTTATAAAACCATTTACCAATTATCGTTTAAATCCAATTTAAATCACACATTATTCCCGATCACAATTATCAAATCATTTGAGATTTGTGATCTCTTATTGATTTAAATTGATTTTGAAAGATTTTAAGGGAATTGTGACTTGATTATGAAAGCGTTTTAACCGATAAGGATCGGATTTTTAGACTTTAAAACTCCATTGATAAAACATGCATGTACATCTTTTGAAAACAATTTAATGCCAAAAACTTTTAATTTAATTTAAATCATTCTCCCTCAATCAATGACATAGGTTGTTGATTGAGAGATGGAGATTTTGACAAATAAGTCCGATGATTATCAAAAATAGAGACCGAGTTATTTTTCAAAGCGCTTAGTTTTCAAGCAGATAAATGTTTATAGAATCGAGCATGGAATTTGAAAACATGGTAAAGCATGGCTCGCTTTTTCTTTGAAAAGCGGGTTATTGCTTGAAATGACAATAAACCATTGTTTCTCTTTCTCCCAAAATATTTTTGTTTCTCAATTTTTTTTTTAAAACATTCGAACAACATCTAAAGTCCCGTGTCATTCTTTGAATGACATCTCAAAGACCGTAGATATTATCGAATCGAGGAAAACATGACAAAAAGGACATTATTATTATTATTATTATTATTATTATTATTATTTTATCAAGATTTTTCAAATTTTTATGGATTTTGAATGTTTTATAATTTTCTATTTGATTTTTGAAGGTTTTATAATTTTGTATTTTGCTTTTCGAATAGATATATACAAGAGATAGATGAAGATAGACCTTTACTCCTCGCCTTCCTCACAAGACGTTTGAGTGTTTCGGTTGAAGGCTTTTCAAGCCAAGACGTGGAAGAATAAACTCAAACGTTCTCTTGAAGAGCTTTGGTGAAGATGTCGCTAACCGATATTCGAGACCTCACAAAATAGAGTTCCACCACACCTTTTCCACTTGTTCTCGATGAAATGATGTCGAATGTCGATATGCTTTGCTCTTGAGTGTTGAACATTGTTGCATGAGAGGGCAATAGCACTTTATTATCACAAAGACAGGAGGATTTTGTTGAATTCAAAGCCATAGTCGATAATTGAGATCTCATCCATAGGATTTGAGCACAACAGGATGACATGGCTATGTATTCACCTCTGTAGAGAGATAGAAGTACTCATTTGCTTCTTTGAGGACCACTCACAAGCTTATCACCCAAAACCGAGCACCTCCGTATGTACTTCGACGAGTATCTTGACACCGCATGATCAAAGATCTCGCATAGGTCGTTAGTGACATACCGGTGTCCTTGGTACCAAAGACCCATATTGATGGTTCCTTGGAGATACCGAAACCCGCTTAACCGCTTCAAGGTGCTTTTTAGTAGGCTTAGCACGGTATCTAGCACACATGCAAACAACGAACAAGATGTCCGGTCTACTAGCGTTGAGGTACATCGTGGATCCAATCATACTACGATATTTCGTTTGGTCAATCATGATCCGGTGATCCTCATATAGTTTGGTTCGATCAATCATGAGGGTGTCAATGTGGTCACTTGAATCAAATCCAAATTTCTTTAAGATCTCATTGCATATTTAGATTGATTTATGAAAATGCCTCGGGACTTTGTGAAATTTGTAATCCCAAGAAAATGACATTTGTCCCATCATTGACATTTGAAATTTTGAACTCATTTCATTTGAAAACGATCACATTCCATTGGGTGCAGCCGAGGCAAAATAATATCATCAACATAAATTTGAACATGAATTAAATGTTTGCTCGACTTCACGGTGAACAATGTTGGATCAACGCTCCTTTGCTAAATCCGGTAGATAGAAGAAACTTTGACAAAGGTATCATACCATGCCCTTGGAGCTTGCTTTAAACCGTAAAGAGCCTTCTTCAAACGATAAACGTGAGTAGGATGCTCTTGATTCACAAATCCTTCAAGTTGGTGACATAGACAACTTCTTTAAGATCTCCGTTCGTAAATGCCGCCTTCACATCCATCCGATAGACTACCATGTTCTTACTAGCAAGATTAGCTTGAAAGATTCGATTGCCTCGATTCGAGCAAGCTGGAGCAAAAGATTCTTCAAAGTCAATACCTCCTCTTGACGGTATCCTTTAGCAACTAATCGAGCCTTGTTCTTCAATACATCACCATGCTCATCTAGTTTCACTTTGAAGATCCATTTTAGAGCAATAATCATGGCACATTCGGAGCGTGTACTAACTCCCATACATCAAGTCGATCAAACTCATGTATTTCATCTTGCATAGCATTGAACCGCATCTTCGTTCATGGCGGTTTAACATCCATTGGTTCGATCTTTGAGAGTACGGAGTGAAGAAGCACCATAAGGCATCGGTTGCAAGTTGTTTTCGTGTTGATACAGGACGAGAGGGATTTCCAATGATGTTGTCTAGTGGATGATCATGAGTCCATTTTCTAAGGTGTTCATGTGGCGCTTGTTGAGGGAATGAGGTAGCGAGTTGATGTCTCTCAAGAAGATGGTTCGATGATGATTCGTGAGCAAATATGTTTTCAAATGGAGCATCTTGGGAGTAGCAAAGGATTAACTTCATCATTGATGCCGTAAACAGTTCCATGATGTACATTTGAAGAATGATGATTTATTGATGAGACGGAAGGATCAGAGAGGGTGCTTCTTGACTTAAAGATATTGAGACCGAGGGATTGATTTCATTCACAGAATATGAGCACCTCCTTGTGTGGATCAACACCTCATTAGTACTTGGATCATAAAGTTCATCAAACATAGGATCAAACAATTTCTTTAAATCATCTTCGATGGAGGTACATATGGAGTTTCTTGAGAGGAGTTTGGAACAAGGGATGAACCAATGGGATCAGTTGAAGCGTGGGTCCTGAACTGGAGATAAGGTTTCTTGAGAGTTCTGAGAAGTACTTCTTATATGGTGAAATAGTTGAGTCAGTAGAAACCGGAGCATGAGCTTCAAAATCTGGATGATCAACATTCGTTAGAGGTTGGAAGTACTCATCAAACATATCTTTGAAAAACAATGAATCCCAATTATCCTTAGTAATTGAAGCATTGGGCGTAGGAGGAGTGTCATCAAAATCAAGCAATGAATCATTGCTAAAGAATATGAACAAGTCTAATTGGGGATTAAATTTTGGCTTTTCAATCTCCCCCAATTAGTGCTCTCCCATAAACCGACGAAGATTTTCAAGTGTTCTTCTCAGCCCGGATTAAGAAGAAGTCTTTAGATCATCAAATGCGCTTCGTCTTTAGTCTTCTAATCATGTAGCGTAAAATGTAGATAAGGCAGACTCGACCTTCTTCAAGATTGTCCGAATGGGGAAATAGACAAGTTAACATCTTCTTTAGACCAAAGGCATTCCGTTAACTTGTAAATAGAAAATCCCTTAATTAAAATCCTCCTAATCAAACAAGAATGTAAAGATGTTCATCAAAGAAATCACCCAACAACTAGAAGCACTTTGTCATTTAATCATATCACCGTGTGAAGATGTCAACCAACGGCTCTTAGAAGAAACTACATGTGAAGATGATCCGATAAGAAGAATCTCGGTTCTTACATGAGTTAAGAGCCGTTTGACCATATATTCTCAAATATCACCAACCATGCAAAAATTCACACTTTTTCTCCCTCAAGAATTGCATATGGAGATGCCATTCTTGATTAAACAAGTGATTATCATTCAAATGTATTCTATTCACACTTCTCCCCGCAGTTAGCAGTGATGTCGCCATCTTCATTATATTGAGCAAGTGGAATAAGAGTAATTATTAGTAGTCCGATTCACTTGATGACCAAGCGCATGGAAAAAGCATGAAGCATGTTGATGAAGAATGTCGATGAGAATGGTCATAAACATGAATATTTCTCTTCATATGAAGATAAAGCGCATCAAGCGTACACCTTTCTTTTCTTTGAGGAACGGGCCTGAGTGTTATCTCAGAGACACCATAATGATGAAGTACGAGGCTCGAATCGAATCGAACAGCATCATTGTTAAGAGCCCAATATATGTTTAGAGCCGACCGAATCCAAATACCAGGGACGATTTGTACGACCGCTTTGGACAAATGACGAAGACAGAGAATTGGAAACATTGGATCCCCACGTGTCGATGGGTTCCTTTGGTTAGCACAAACAATCTTTGAATCGCCAGAAACCCTAGATGCAATGGCATTATTCCTAGGAGTCGAACTAGTAGAAGCATCGGACTTAGTCAAATGACATTTTGTGCTTAATGGGATTATTCTACCGTTGGCTTCCAAACCTTAACAGCACTATTCTAGGCATAGTGGATCTAGGC
This sequence comes from Chrysanthemum lavandulifolium, assembly GCA_022545495.1. Classification (NCBI taxonomy): domain Eukaryota; kingdom Viridiplantae; phylum Streptophyta; class Magnoliopsida; order Asterales; family Asteraceae; genus Chrysanthemum; species Chrysanthemum lavandulifolium. The sequence goes on from CM040239.1 coordinate 203,649,277, forward strand.
GAGGGTAAGGTTTGCCATTCGTAAATATTCGACTGTGGGCTTCCAACGAAATCCTACATTTGTAAACACATTCCCAGAGGATTCCGTGATTGCTTAACTGCTTTTGCTCTCCAAACTTTCTTAACTCGGGTTATGAATCCTAGACCTCAAAAATAACACATCACATTTATCATGATTACCGGAAAATAAACATTTTTACATGTTTTGCAGACAAGATGAGGCCTCGAATTAATTTCGAAGCTTAGATCTAATACTAGAACTAACACGATTCTTTTGTTCAAATCAAACTTCTTGTCCCTATGGTGTTCTTTCACTTTCTTATCATTAACACTTTTAGTTTGCGTAATCCTATCCTTCTTTGCATTGCTTCCGGGTTTGACCCGCTAACTTTAGTGTCAATCTTAACATCCAGAGAAGTAACGATGGGAACATTACATGGTTTCACCGCTTCGCATTTTCGGTCTAGAAGTCTTGGGATCCGAAATTCTAGGAGGCACATCAAAGGTTGCTTGCTTGAATTTTGACATGGAACAAGGCATATCAAGGGTCACATGCTTGGCTTTAGGCATAGAGCAAGGCACAACTATTCTATCTCGCTTATTGCTAGATTTCGGACTTGTGACAATTACATACTCTAAGAGTTCCGAGATCGTTTGGCATCCATGCAGCATAGGCTATAGTACTATCAAAAGGTTTTTCTAATCTTTCATCTTCAACAATCTCACGGAGACCCTTTAAACCGTCCTTAAGGTGTGAGAGATATGCTTTATGTGCAAGTTCATTATTCCTAATGGGCGGGGAATATATAACATATCGATAGCATATTTATCACAAGCGAAACCTTAGGAACAGTAGTATTTGCAATTTGGGATTGGCAACTTTCCTTTCACCTCACGCTTGATTCTCAATATCGTTAAGTAAAGAAGTTATCTTTTCAATTTGTTTATCATGATTAACTTTAAATGAATCACATAACTCTTTGTTTTGATCATTAACCTTTGAAATTTCACTTTAAAACAATCATTTTCCTTTTGCAAGTTATCAATTATGTTTTGAAGTTGGAAATTCGAGAATCTAAAGGAGGAGGCATATGGGAACCAATCACGTCCTTCTTTTCACCTTTCGGTTGTGAAATTTGGGCTTTCAATCTTTTGATCGTGTTATAATGAGCTCGAATTTGTTCATCACGCTTGCTAATTTCAAAAGCGCATCAAACTCGGGAGCATCGAGAGGATGTCTTAATATTTGAGGTTTTAACATTTTCTTTGAGATGTTGATGTTTTAATTGCAAAGCAAGATGTTCAACTTCTAATTTAGAATAATGTTTGACCAAGTTATCATGATCATCCTGTTCTATTTTCTCATGCAATTTTGAATTTGTTGTTTCAAGCTCAATGACACGATCATGGAGACTTTCGAGCAACAGATAATTCATCAAATTGAGAAGCATTAATGGAACAATTTGTAGCGTTGAAAACACATCTTGAGCAATACATTCGTAAATCGATTCTCATTCGATGTATGCAAGTTCTTCCTCTCAATCTCATTATATTTTAATTCTCTCTCGTAATCACTAACCTCAACAATCATTGCATCAAATTCCTTTTCCATTTCTTTAATGTATGAATTCATTCCTTTTTAAGACTCTCAAATGATCTTTTAGTTGTTTAAAGAAAGGCATGACTTCGCTTAAATAACATTCTTTAGTTTGCTCAAAACCCTTTCTCCTTCAATAATACCAGTGGGTGTGATCCTTTTCTTGCAAGTTTTCTCAAAATCAACAAATAGTTGAAAGATAACATATTGACTAATTAAGGTCTTGCTTTTAGTGGCAATTGTTCTAGGAACAAGATGCATTGGTGTATTCGGAGGATACACAGTCGCTCTAGGCATTTTCCTAAGGGGAGGGTTCGTTACAACAAGATTCTCTCGCTTTTGCTTATCTAAATCCTTTTTCCGAACACTTGTTCGTGGGGTTAATAGAGTCTCGAGGCTTAAACTTGTTCAAAGAGATCCAATTTTCTTTAGTGTAATTATGGGGTTTGATCGTTATGTTATTCTTTTTACACTCGTGATCTTCTAACTTCTTATTCATTTTCTCCTAGTGACTTCATCGATTTCTTATCTTCCTCGGTGCACTCAACGCAACTAGGTTTCCGCCTAGGCTTAAGGATTTCATTACCATCATAAAGCACCTTATGAGCATTTCTAGCCTTTTAATTACCTCGGATTTGGTTCCTCAACAAGGGAATGCTATGCTTATCGCTTAAGACTCGATGCTTAGTGATCATGTGAGCAATTTGAATGGTATTCCTTGTACGCATAACTTATTTTCAAGCTTGTTTTTCAAAGTTTTTAGATTGGAAAATCATTCAAAAGTTTTGATTCCTTAGCCTTGAATTCTTGCTTAAGCATTTTAACATTTTCTTGAAGTTCGTGTTTTTGCTTAGCGCTTTGGAAAGCTTTTCTTGTAAGGAGTTTAACTCTTGTTTTAATACTTCTTCTAAAATTACTTTTTCTAATAATTGTACGCATTTGGATATCCATCTCCTGCTTCACGAGTGGTAAGTTCAAACTTAGCACTGTTCAGATATGGCAACTTGATCCTTATAGGTATTGAGTTCATGGTCAAGGAATCATCAGCACAAATGCAAAGGTACTCATGCAATTCATAATCATCATTTTGAGAAGAAGATGCATAACTAGGTACCGCGAAACTTTCATGCAACTTTCCTCTGCATTAACGTGCATTGGGTTGTGGCGGTGCATCTCTATCTTAGGTACATCCAAGCTTCCATGGGCGTTCCTTTGCATTAGCTTGCGGGTTGTGATTGCACTCTCTCTCTTGTGAACATGAGCATGAAGATTATATTTTAGCATTGTCGACTCATCATTATTTGTTTTCTAACATTCTCGCATTCAAAGAACACCGATTCTTCCACGGATACATTACCCAACTTATCACAACAATCTCTCAACCGCACGACACTCATTCACTTTTTCATCCTTTTGTGCGGTTTCCTCAATGTACTTTTTCACATTATCCATGAGTTGGATAAATGTCTCAATGAATTCTCGAATTTCCATTCCAAGATGTTTTTGAAGGAAATTCAAATCAAGTGTTGATCAGAATCACCGAATATTCCCCACCGATGAATGGTGAAATTGTTTGTAGATTACTTGAAGAGTCGACCGAACCATCCTTTTGAACTTCTTCATTGGTAAGTTGCGACTTTAAATGCTCTAAGTTCAACAAAGAAGCTTCTTGTCAATGTAGGTAGGTCTGGCGGAAAAGAGCACTACATGTTCGATCCCCGCTATGGATAACAACCGTATGAGGTGCGATGAAGTAGTTGATAGGCTCAATGTCGCATTTCATTTGCATGGCATTTCAGTAGGTGTGCAATTCATTCTCATTGTACTCGTAACATGAAGATCTTACATCCTCGTTGTTTAATTCAAACATCATTAATCGCTCGATGTAGCATCCATTATCATTATTATCCACAAGATCATACAATTTAAGCACTTCAAATAACGGGTCAAGAGAGTAAGACATGATGTGGTAGAATGCGGGATTTTACAAGTCTATGATTTAAACCGAGAAATAGAATCTTTCAGGGATTTTACTAAAATCAAGACCAAACCGTTAAGCAATGACCAATGGAATGTGTTAAGACGATCGATGGATCGACACAATGATAGACAATTGTGTTTTAGGTCTTATGATTGTTTGTGGGATAAGCGAGATGTTGTTTGGTTGTGATTTGGGTTGGTTGTTGCACGATTTTATGGAGAAATTTAGGTCTAAAACTTAAAAGCTCAATAACTTCCTTTCGAGAGGATTTGGGCCTCGAAAAATTCGTTTCACGACATCATGGTGAAACCTCACAATATTCAGTCGTTCCGTCGTTTTGACATGTATTTCACCGAAACGGAGTTACTGGATCAAAAGTTATGGCTGTTTGAAGTTTTGACGTAAAAGTCAACTTTGGTCAAACCTCTTTTCGTAAAAATCAACCAAGTCGCTATAAGATAATGCACCAAGTCGCTAACACTTAATTCGCTATACCACCAAGTCGCTAAAGTCCCAAGTCGCTAAACAAAGGCAAGTCGCTAAATAGTAACTCGCTAAGCCTCAAGTCGCTAGCAAAATTTTGGCAAGAACCGCTAATCAAGTCGCTAAAGATTCAAGTCGCTAAATAGCAACTCACATCGACCAAGTCGCTAGCACCAAGTCGCCACCCGTAGTGGAGAGTCCACTACTTGTCCGTAAGTCGCTAGGCCTAAGTCGCTAGCTCCAAAACCGCAACTCGCTACAAAATTGTAAAGCAAGTCGCTACTAAGAAACAAACCCGTAGGTCAAGTCGCTAGCAAGAAAACAACACAAACATCACTTTTCAATCCAAAACAACCCAACCAAGATGATTCAAGCTACCAAATGAAAACCTAAACACTTGTGATGATTCTAAACGTAAAAGTACTAACAAAATCCAAGCTTTAACACAAGAAATCAACCAAATGATGCACAAACCACTAAACTTTTCAAACTCAAAACCACCTAAAACCACTAGAAATCCAAAGATGTGCAAGATATGATCTAACCATGGCTCTTGATACCAATTAAAGGATATTAGTTTTCACATACACATCAAACCATAACACAAAGTGGCGATAAATGGAATTAGAGAAAGTTAGAGGTTTAGGAACTTAGTGAGAGAAAGTGAAAGATATTATTATAGCTCAACTCTCTACCTTGGGAGGTAGAGAGTATTTATAGTCTTACATAAAACGCCACACATCGGGTCGTGGATCGGGCATACAAGAGGTAAAGACACGTCCGTCCTCCACGGTGTTACTTAACTAAATACTACATAACTTAAAAGAACTACGACTACGAGCTTTCTAACGATTACATATACTTGAGGTGACCGACTCTTTAATACCTGGAATTTCTAATTCCTAACAAATTCTGGAAAAATTTACATCTTTACAGATCTGGAAAAATTATTGTAAAACATCCATTGTGACTCAATACAAGCATTTGACTCTACCAAACACACATATATATACAATTTCAATTATTATTAATCTCATGTTCATATTAGTTCTAAAAACACATGTGATATTCCATACACTTATCTTTTTGTAAAACACCTTTAAATGCAATTAAGATGAAGTTAAAAACAAAATAAAGTATTTTCACAAAATAATATAAACATGAGAATTAAGCAATAATGAAAAAATATATATAAAACAAACAAATAAGAATGAAAAACAAACAAGCAAACAAATAAACATGGGTTGCCTCCCAAGAAGCGCTTTTCTTTATTTATGAGTCTTGTAGCTAGACTCGAAGCCATACCACTACGTACCTAGGTGAGTGAGTTCATCCTCAAGGACATCGGTAGGATCGAACTTCTCTTTTAATTTCCTACTAGTATGTTTAGTCCGGTATGCCTTTTCAAACTTCTCACCATTGGGATCATAGATCGTCATTCTAATGTGCCACTCTCCATTCCCATCACTAGGTGGCTTATCCTAATTCCACTTATGCTTAGGCTTATTGCTCTCAAGTTTTCATCTATTCATACAAAGATTAATAGGCAAGGTTCTTAGGAATCTGGTCATCTTCCTAAACACTAAAGTATCCTCGAATGGATTCACCTTAATGTCCCTAGCCAATTTTTGCTCTAAGTAAGATGTGTTATTCATGAATGCCTCTTCTAGATAGAATGGTCGTTGAGGGCCTACCAAATTTCTATTAGTCCAAGGTCTATATCTAGATGGTCTCCTATCTAAAGTGATCAAATAAGGTGTTTTTTCATCCTTATCATCATAAGAATGTTTCTTGACATCATAGATTGACCTAATACTTCTTTCTCCTACCACTATTTTGGACATTTTACAATCGATTATAGCACACTAGCAATAGCTAAGAATCATCTTTCAACCAACAATGGACACGTGGTATGATTTGATGTAAATTGTATTATATGTTTTTCCAAAGAAATACAAATGGTGAAGTTTGTATCCCCGGATCGTTCCCAACGAAGTTTGTATCCTCGGATTGTTTCCCAACAAAGGTTTTTAGGAATATTATAATAAGTTTTACTGATTTAAATGGTGGTTGACCAGGTTGGATATGGGTAGACGGGTAGTTGGGTTGTAACCGGCATTGTTAGATATTGGGCTTGGGGTAATTTGGGCTCAATGGTAGGATAGGATTAGTGTTTTATTTTGGTTTGGTTTTGGATTTGGACTATGGTTTGTGTATTATATCCGGATACAAGGCATATTAACCATAAGGACCTTTTTTTTCCAAGATGTAAAACTTTTAAGGACCAAAGATGTAATTTTGGTGAGGTTAGGGTGTCAAGTGTAATTATGGTTAAGTAAGGGTGAGATATGCAAATATGCCCAACATGATCAAAAAACCGTAAAACTGAATCCCCGGCTCCGTCTTTCACACTCTTCTCTTACCCATGCTCGTTTTTCTTCTGTTTTGTCTTTTCTTTGTCCGTTTTGCGATATCCGTACCTGCACATGCATAAACTCAAGAAACACAACGATATTAAGCATTAACGGCTCGTTTCCGGTTTATTTGGGTCGTTTGATAGAGAAAAAGGGTACATGTTTTCACATATACCATGGTATCACTAGTCATGTCTAGTACATGAAAATCTGCCAAAAGAGTCAATTTTCCTATATGTACTACCATGTCCTTCATTATCCCTATCAGATGTGCAAAACTTCCGTCCGCTAAACCTATGATGGTTTCTGTTGGTTCTAATTTCCCTAGGTTAAGACTTTTATGGAGAGATATCGGAAGAAGGCTGATGCTTGATCCTAGGTCGGCTAAAGTGTCGAAAGCTTTGGAATTTCCAATGCTACACGGAAGAATGAATAAGCTGAGATCATGTAACTTCTTAGGTAATTTGTTTTGCACAAACGCAGACCCGCGGTCTATCCAATTTTAGTCTTTGCTCATATTTGTCTCTCAAAGCATGATAGTAGGGCGCATGAGTCAAGAATTCAAGAACCGGGTTTTCTTGGTAGAGCTCCTTAAATTCATCTTCTAGAGTAGATTCGGGTTCTTGGTTAGTTGGTGTTTCAAGATTTGGATTGACCAATAAATTAGGTTTTTGGTCTTTTGGGGTAGTTTGCTTGAAACATGTTTTGATAGCGTTAACCGAGTGGACTTGCGGGTGTGAGGGGCATGGATATGCGCGTTACCTTGGTGAGCAAGAACATGAGTTTGATGAAATCGAATTTAATTTTGGGTTCATGATGGTGTCACTTGGGAGTACTCCCACAACTCGGTCATTGAAGACTTTCAAGAGGGTGTCGAGTTTATTTATCATCTCGTTTTGTTGTCCTTTGAAATCGGCTTCAAGTTTAGACAACTGAGCTTCTTGAGATGACATAAAGTTAGATACCATCCCCTCAAGATTGTTGGGATTGCCGGTGTTGGAAGGGTTGTTGTAGGAAGTACGGTTCGAAGATGAACCGTTTGGTTGGAGCCTATTAGGTGGAGTGGAAGATTTGTTTTGAGGTGGGTTTGTGTTTTGGTTCCACCTAAAGTTAGGGTGATTCTTCCAAGAAGGGTTATAGGAATTACCTAGGTTGTTTTGCTCGGGTTTGAAAGTGTACCACTTTTCTCCCGCTCCATCGGTACGCGTGGAGGCGTAGTCTGTGAAAGCTTGTTCGGGAAGTTTTGTGCAATCACAAGTATGTAACACCCCAGAATTTGGGTCCAGCGGAAGCACACGAACCTTTGGGTGCTACAATCTTGGTATCACAACATAAGGTACAAAGAATGGTTTTTATTCCATCCATTTAGATTAAGATTCATTGTTTGAAAACATAAAGTTTACATTAATGAAAGTAGTGCGGAAATAGGCCCAAAAGTTAATTAAAGCGGCCTCGTTTATTCATCAGAGTCGCCTATGACCATGCCCCTTGCCAAGCGTCTTCTAGTAGTGAGCTATCGCCTTAAACCTGAGAACACATGCTAAAAAGGTCAGTTTATGCTGGTGAGTTCATAGAGTTTAGTTACAAAAGTAGTAGTGGACCTGATAAAGTTTAGTTGCTATATGCGACTAAGGCAGATCTATAATACACATTCCAATCTGTGGAAAACTAGAGGGGGGGGGTTTGAATAGTTTTACCAATTTAAAACTTCCTTTTAAATATTTAGATCGACTTATGTCAATCTATTTGGTTGTTTATGTTGGACGTTGATAGATAGATATATAAACATGTAATGAAAGATAAAGAGTAAGAAGCACATCACCACGACACAAGTATTTATAGTGGTTCGGCTACAAGGACACCTTCCTTGCCCTACTCCACTCCCCGAGTCACCTACTCGAGAGTTCGTAAACACTACATGAATCTCATTATGGCGGAGAAGCCTTCACAACGTCGCTTACACCTTTTTCCGGTACAAAGCTAAATACTAAGTTCTTTCACACCAAGGCAAACCATACCTAACACAACGTCGCTTACCCTTTATACGGTGCTAGGCTAACCACCGAGTTCTTTCACACCAAGGAGAACTAATCCTATCACAACGTTGCGTACCCTTTATTAGGTACCTAGTTCCATTACTATGGAGGAACTACTACCCATCACAACACAACACCTAATCTCAAGGAGATCCACTCCTTGTTACAATGCCATCAAGGATATCACCATCCTTGGAAATAAACAAATACTTATATATATAACGATGCGCCTCATTGTTTATACGACCTAGGCATTCTTCCCTAATGTCACTTGATTTGATTCCTAGGCATCCTTCACTAATGCCTTTGACATAACGCTTGGCACCTTTCATTAATGCCTTCGTCTTGACACCTTTAGCATTCTTCACTAATGCTTTTGACACGGACGTTAAGCACCTTTCACTAATGCTTTCGTCTTGACTCTTTCGGCATCCTTCACTAATGCCTTTAGCATAACATCTATGGAGGAAGAAAGAACTATCAACAAGAGAACCTCAGTTGTCTTGATGATGACGAAGCATGGCAACTCATGGACTTGAGCTTGCTCGACTTTAAGAGGAACCTAGAGAATCACACAAAAACAAAAGACAAACTACATAGAAAGATCCCTTAGGATCAGTGGTTAGAGAGGTACAATACTTGGAGAAAGTATGTGTTGAAGTGGTGAGCCAGAAGGAAGAAATGGCTCTCTATTTATAGAGGAGAAAGTTCACAGTTCCCCGGATCCCACGGATCCCTCCCACAAGGGATCCGGCTAGCGTAAAACTAGGGATCCGTGGGACGCTCCTCTTTGCCCATGGGTATTTTTGGTTATGGGTTGATCCATGGGTTCCTTTCTAGATTCAATGTATCTCTAGAATACAATGAACCTAGTTAAGTGGTTTGGACAAAACCATGGGTTATGGGTCAATACCATTTGTTAGTTTTTACCCATTTTAGTTATATACTTGTTTTTACCCATTTTAGTATATACTTAGTTAAGTATGTAAACACTAGTTGTTGTACATATGTATATCTAAATCATAAAATCACTTATACTTGTTTTAGTGTTTTATGTGAAAACATAAGTGTGTTAGAAAACTATTGGCTCAAACTGTTTATGTATTTTATTTGTTTAGTTAAAATGATTTTACGTTTGTTATCGACAAAACATTTGAAGATCGTAAAATATAAATAAACGTTTTTACGGCTTATTTGTATTAACACAATCAACAATCAATCCAATCCATAATCAATCCAATCAATAACCATCCAATCAATAATCAACAAAACGTTTGAGATCTCAATGCATGGCCCCGAGCGACTCTAGCCAGCACAGTCGTAGCAAGGCCTAGAACACAAGCTACCCTAGTCTAGGTCGGTCTATTCTTAGCTAGGCATCGCGTTATAGCATAGAGATGTTACCCTAGTCTAAGTCGACAAATGTCGCATGTCTAACCTTTCCTAGTCAACGCATTAGCAATTCAAAATAGTAGTGGCAGGTCCAAGAAATAGTTTGTTTTCACATAAACGCATAAGATAACAATCACAAATCAAATATCCCAAACAACAGTCATCCTCATATAACATTCACGTATCCAGTTATAGTTGATTAAAAGCAGCATGTATTCTCCCCCAAAATAGTTATGAAAACATTTGAAAAGAGGGGCTATGAAACTCACCTTAGCTACAGCAATGCACTATTCACTATTGATACGACTGGCATCTAAAGCTAATCTCCACGGCATCTAGAAGAATGTACGACGAGTACGATAGAATAGAAGTGACACACCCTAATGCGTATACGATTATCTCAAAATACGGCTCATATGATAAAGAAGTCAAATGAAAGTAATGTGTTGTAGTTTTCGTGGATTATTCATGTCGTTACTTCCAAAAGTCTATTATCGTTCCCAAAAGTTTATAATTAATATCCCAAAAGTTTAGTTTTAACGTTTCGTGAGGTGGCAAGAAACATAGACGCGACGTACAACTCACGCGAAAGAGGGAAAAGACGTCGACACAGTCGAGACATACTAACTAGAACGCACGCCAAAAAGGAAAAGACATCGACGAGGTCAAGGAATACTGACACTACTCAAGCTAGTCAAAGACTAGAAAACAACGACATCTATTTATGCAATATAAATAGGTTAATTGATAAGTTTCGGTACTTCCCCCATATTCCCAAACGTACATGTTTATCGTAATAGATTGTTCCATTTATCGTTTAATTAATAAGGATTTCACATTCGCTACTCGTAATTGTACACGTTTATAATAAAGTACATCATATAAAGTATACTATTATAGTACAATATAAATGACACGTTCTTTTATTCCACGTTCCAAAACGTTATGACTTTAATAAGTTATCTTATCAAAATACTCTTTTTCGACAGTTCATAAAGGTTAACTTGTATTTAATAAACATGAGTTACTATTGTAGTTAATAAAGGTTTATAATTAAATAAAACCGTATTTATTGACAATATATATCTAATTATCTCGTTATTATTTACTATTATAATAATTGAATACTTAGGCTTATCACGAATCGAATATATTAAACCCGTTCTCGAGTCTAACATATTGTACTCGGTTAATTCAAAATGTTTGATAAAGTTTAACTCATAATCAATATAACTTGGTATCACTTGCTATTCCAATTTACAAAACGTAGTTGATTCTTATAACGTATACTTAATATACGATATTAATTAACCACATATCTAGTCTTAATGTTTCCCACTCCGTTTTACAAGTATCTGGTTCATTGTTAACTCACGCTCAAAATCGTTTATCCCGATAGTTTTATTCCGGTTTCAGTGTGTAACTAATTTGTTAAGTTTATATATCGACTAGTTACAAGTTTTTGTAACATATTGGATTTCATAAACACATCAAATAACACAATATGGTTTGAATGAGTTTCAAGTTCTAGAGAGAGAAAGTGGAAGATGGGAGCCTTTCTAGAGAGAGAAAGTAAACAAAAGAAAGAAGGTTAGATTGAGTGAAAGGTCCAACCCTCTACCTCGGTCCAACCCTCTACCTTGGGAGGTAGAGGGTATTTATAGTTACATACTACACGTCCTCCTTGGATTGTGGATCGGGCATCTGATGGGTAAAGACCGTCCGTCCTCCACGGTGTTGCTCTAAACTAAATAACTAACTAAATAACTAGTAAATAACGTAATGTCTACGAGCTAACATATGCTAGACTAGAGTTGGGGTGACCGACTCTTCACTATGGATTTTCTAAATCCTAACAATCTCCCCCTAAGGGAGGTCACCCAATGAATTACATTTTGTGTCCTAGCATTCTATTCTTGACTTCGTTCTTGAGCTCGTAGACTTCAATTCTTCAAATTTCGCATTCTTTGTGCTTTAGCAGTGAATTCTTCAAAGTCCAAATACTTTGTACTTTCAATGGAGGTCTTTGAGCTGATCCACGAGTAGATGATTCTTTGAGCCAGCTTTGAGATCATCAGCCACAACAAATCTCTGACTCATCCTTTGTAGTATCGCCATTATGTGAAGTTGTGACTTTTGGACCGACATGCTCACATTCTGGATCATGAAATCTTTTCATCAAAGTAGCGGAAGCTTTAGTTGATTCATGATATTTGCAGCATCGTAGCAGAAGCATGGAGTGAGAATATCAGAGTCGTTGATGCTTTTATCACGATTACTTTAGAGATGAATGTGTTGTGTGAGCATGCGGCTATGGATTGACCTCCATTACGATCGATGCAAACGTCGGCGATACACGCATACAACGATTAGCAATAAAGCGCACGAAAGTGTCTTTGATCACTTCGTTGAATTGAGGTACAAGGCCCACGGTTCCCGTTGATCGATACAAATCTTGCGTGATCGGTATAATTAGAAGAATCTCCTTGACAAGGTTTCGCGTTGTTCAAGTGTTCTCGCACCGAACGCCTCAAAGAAGACAACACGGAGTGAGTGAACCAATAATTTGAGATTCACCGATTGATGAAAAGAGATTTGACAAACAATCGAGTATTGCTTAATAACTGCTTTTGCAATACAACGAAGGTTTTAAGGAAAATCAATTATCAATCATAAACACCTTTTATTTTTGAAATATTAATACAGTTGATGTGCTAGAGAAAGAATTTTAAGCACACCGACCGGTTTTTCAAAGGTATCCGTCAATCCATAACCTGAACCAGGATTGATTCATAATTTTGAATCGCCCCATTGTTTCTGTTTAGTTGTCACATGCTTGATCTATTGGATAGATCTTACATGCCACCTACCAAGAGCTTGTTTGATGTTGGCTCTAGAAGGTTTTCCAACGTCATTGTGAATATGTTTACATATCACTCAGATGTTCTGGCAATACCACAAGGATTGTGCGTAGGACTCTTAAAATATAATCTCTCTTTCCACATTGTGTGAAACAGAGAGTCTTCATTGATAGTGTCCTAAAGAGATTTATTGATGATCTCGTGGCTCTAGACTCAATTGTGCACATTTGGTTCCTATGCCGGAGACTAGGGAGAGAGTCTCCTTCTTCAATATCAAAAAACTCTAAGAGAAGGTCGATAGATTATGTAGGTTCCCTGTGAGAATGAAACAAGTCCTTTTAAGAGGAACTTGAGTGGTTTGGGAAGTTGAAGTGCGGTCGTCCTTTGGGTCCATGACGTCTTGTCTTCAATACCGCGTTACCTTAGTAACCACCAAGAGCATATGTATTGAACCCGGTTTCGCCATAAGGTTGAATTATTGAAGGGCTATTTATTTTCACCCTTTTCTCATCAATTCTTTTTCATTCTTCAACCCCTTCAGTGCTTACCGAGACTTCATAACTAGAGCCTTGTTGGGTTTATTCCAGTACTAGCTCTGCCTCAGTCCGCACTCTTCCCGTATTCTCATTTTTTCTCCTTTTTTTCATCACACCTAAGGACTTCTACACTATCTAGTGGATTGTCCCTGGGTAGATCCCTCCGGTTCTGGCGGGATCGTGGGAATGAATACCTAACCTAACCATCCTTATAACACCATGCATAAAGTAAATTGGTCGGTCTTTTGGTATTGTTCATTCTTCCATGAAACCAATTGAAAAATCATTTGGAAAAACAATCAAGGTACTTGTGATACGAAATCAAAGCATTTTGTACCTTAATAGTTTTGATCATTTAGAAATGCTCCCCCTCAACATGTGCATATGATCTTGAAATTGTTTAGCACATGGAGGCAAGAGTTCTTTGAAATAATTTCTTGATCACAATTTCCGAAGAAAAAGCCATTTGATTTTCTTGGTAAATTCTCCCCCTCAATATGTGCATAGGATATTTGAAATTATTTTATCACATAGAGGAAAGAGTTCTTTTGAAGTACATCCACGATCACAAAAGCCATTAAGAAAACCATTTCAAACTCAATCAAGGTACATATGATAAAACGTTGAAACCTTTGTACCTTGAAAGTTTAATTTCTTTAGAGATGCTCCCCCTTAATATGTGCTTCGAGATTCGAAAGCTTTTTAGCACATATGGGATAGCTGCCTGCACTTTGAGTCAAAACGATCACTTGTTATCAGATTTCATATATAAATCACATTTTCTCCCCCGATAAAAAATATCAAATCCTTTGAGATTTTGGATCCCAAGTGATTTAAATAGGTTTAGAAAACATGGGAGAAAGCGTGTTCGATTAATTTAATTCGATAGTGGAACAAATTTATACATTAAAAGATTGTTAGTGTCGTATGATAATTTTTAAGAGATCTTTTAGTAAAATAAAACAATTTCACAATCAAACAAGAACATAAAAGATTTCATTTTGATGATCTTGATTTTAAAGAAAATCATACCATGACATAACATTAAATCTTTAGATCACCACATTTTAACGTATAAACGGACTTTTGATGAAATATCGTTTGAAAATATTTAATTTGAAATCATCGAAGATTTGACAAAATAAAGTCCGATTGATTTCAAAACTTTGAATCCGATTTATTTTCAAAACAATATTTTTCATTTTCAAAACAATATTTTTCAAAATTGTTTAAAAATGGAGTAATGCACTACTTGTCCTGCACAAAGATACGTTAGGTGGTTAAGCTGCTTTTGTTGTTGTTGTTGAAGGCTGGAAGAAAATCGTCTGCAGAAGCAGTGAGACCTCTGAAGTTGCATCTATCGTGCCAACTATCCATGGAGAGATCTGATTAAGCTCCGTTTCTTCTTTTGTTGACCCAAGATATAATTACCCTTTCCTTTGGGCATCCAATCATCTTCGTTTGTAGGATCCGGATTGGGAACATTCTTTTATACCATGATATCTGCATATGTTAGTGGACACAAACAGATATATGGTGGTCGACATAACCCAAACAGCAATCGACTAATAAAAAACAATCCAACATATCAATCAGTTCACATAAGGCATGGGATTTATGTGTTCATCAAACTCTAATCATCTAATTCTAACAATCATATCCTAGGCACCTAGTCCTTCAACGTAGGTTAACATGTTTTACATTTAAGTATATAGGATAATTAGATAAGCTCGTTAGATGATATAGATTTGAAAACATTCTCCCCCTCAATCAATGACTTATTTTCTGAAAAGTTTTAAAAGCGCTAAAGTCATTGATTGAGTTTTTAATTTTATGAACATTCTGATACTGATTGTTTTTCAAGCAACTCATTTTCCACCAATTTGTTAAAACAAATATTTGAGTAGGAACAGCAGTCCTTCGACATACTTTCCTCAATGTTTTAGGATAAGTGCACGAAATTTTTGAAAATTGGTTTAGCGCAGCACTTTCCTTTCTTTAAAAGAGCGGGTTGCTATCTGAAATAATAGCAAGCCATAGTTTAAGCACGGGTTACGGTAAGAAGTAACTGCAAGCCATATTTTGAGACATGTTTGGAAAGAAATATTTACACCTCCTGCTCGAACTTCATCTAAAGTCCCGTGCCATTATTGAATGACATTTCTAAGACCGTAGATGTTATCGATACCAGAAGACATGTCTTGGGAAAACAATATTTTTTGGTATTTTTAAATTTTATGATTTTTATAGGTTTTTGTTGGTTTTATATTTTTGTATTTGGTTTTTCGATAAATATATACAAAGATAGAAAAATAGTTTAAGAGGATGATGATATGAGTGAGAAAGGGAATCGTTCGACACTTTGAAGAAGATAGAAGTCATCATCTCTTAAACTTTCACCACCAAAGCATTCGAGGCTCTAGAATCGTCATAAGAACTTGAGCCTTCAAAGGTGAATCTTTGGCGACTTCCCCAAACCGACAAACTAAGAATAAAGACCATTTCCCAAGAAGTAGAAATGAATAAAAAACGGTCTCATTGAATGAAGCTCAAGACCAGAAGAATTCGAGAACACCAAGTAACAAGTTGAAACATTGATCGTCTCGGTGGTTATCAAATCCGGAATAACTTGATTAGGTCCGATCACATGAACTGTTGTGCGTCCCCGATGTACACATTACTCTTGAGATTGACCGTTATCTATTCGGGAACAATATATCAACATCTTCATTTTACCAAGTGCATTTGGTTATCTTCCATATAACTAATCAGCCCATAATGTAAACAAGTACCCAACCGGAGTAGAGACAACGACATCACGATGGCGGTTGAATCACCGATCTTCTCTGCGGATGTCAACTCCGGAATAAGCGATTAAGCTCGATCATGTGAATATGTTATGCGACCACGATGTACACATATCTCTCCCCTGATGGTTGCGATCTCATCGGAATCATCATTACATTGTGTACATGAAGCAATAACCGGAAGCACTACCATAAATCATATGGAAGATATCAATAAGCAATATCATCTCACGCTCCACATATTCTTCTCATATTTGTTCCTACTGAAGGCTGAGTTAACACATACCAAAAGTATCCAGAGACTACTTCCCCCCAAATGGTTGGAATAATACATCCTTCCCCCAAATAGTTAGAATAATATATCCTTCCCCCAAATAGTTGGAATAATACATCCTTCCCCCAAATAGTTAGAATAGCACACCAAAGGCTACGAGTGAAACTGTTGGGTCCAATAAATTGACCCAATCACCCTGAACAAGATTTGAAAATAAAATAGCCTAACTCACTAAATAATATAGTGAGTGACTCACTGATAAAAGAAATCAGTGAGTGTTGTTTTGTACTCTTTACTTATTGATACGGTGTCAGTGAGTAAAATATATGAGCTACAAACAACACCAGTGACACTGAGATTTTGACAAATGTCTCGGTGATCCTGAAGACACTATCTCTACATACAGACTGAAAAATATGGGTGGGAACTTCCAAGAGAAGAAGTCAAACAAGTACAAGACATTACCAAAGAAGTGAGAATATTAGTTATGACAATTCCAAAAGGATGGTTGGTGCTTTTCCAAAAGAGGAAGATGAAGAAGGACCACCTGATCATGACATCTCACCTACCACCACTTGTCTTTGTATTCATGTACCTATATATATGTTTGTATTGTAATAGAGATATGTATGCATTCTAAACAAACACAATACATAGTATTAGTTGTTAGGATCATCCTCTCATTGAAACACAAGCATAGCTTGGATCAATGAGAGTTTATTTGTCATTCAATGGGGATAATATACCGAGATTATCCCCGTAAAAAGTTGAGGATGTTATCATGTAGTCTAGTTGGTATTGAGTAATCTTGTAACAAATTGTTCTTCATTATTAATGAATGTGTTGTTCATTTTTATCAAGAGTTACTCAATTATTTCCAGTGATGACATTAGCAAATCCAAGCCTTTGTCTGAGGGCACACTGATCTCTCCCAAAGACTCAGAGGGAATCGAACAACCCGTTGATAGGGATATAACTATCACCGACTACGCTAAAGGCACTGAAACTCCACCGGTGTCTCGGGGTCACTGGGGACAAAGACTCGGAGGAAAGGAACAACCGCCGATACGGAACCCACAACCAATCCGACTCCAACGAAGACATTGGAAACGCCCACCGGTGTCCAGGGGTCAACAGGGGACAAAGACTCGGAGGAAACATACCACCACGATATGGAACCCATCACCAACCCACAGTTAGCTATTGCGATGTCACTGGGATATTATTCTCGAAGATGAACTTCTTGAGGCCGATGATGAAATCTTATCATTTGGAGAAGAAATGGACGCCGAGGTTCAAGCGAACAAGAGCCTCGGCTGATCCCGAGAGCATACTAAATCACCGATCAAGCGACAATGATGACTCCTCTTCATCCAGCGATGAATTTGAAAGATTTGATAATGTTCTCCCACTCACCGAAAGACAACTAGTTCGGTGGATAACCAAAGCTTCAAGAAGGTTATATTTCGGGGTCATCGACACATTGTGGGAGCAACACACCGAGGTTGCTGCGAGTCATGATGATCTAAAGGTGAAGTACATGGTTTTGATGAAAATGTTCATGAGCATAGGGATCGATGTATGACAACATTCACCGATTGGATGAAAACATGGCTAAATTCCTCGGGCATCTTGAGGTGTAGGTACCACGATAGATGAAATCGGGAGTTTGTCAAAGAAGACCCAAGACTCAACTCTAAAGTCTTTGGAGGCTCTTGAGGAGCACTTGAAACAATCCTCCAACCTCACCGAATCGCTCAATATGCTCAAGTCTCGCAAATGTTGTGGTCTTCCATCCTCGATCCAGTCTCTTCAAAATACATTGGACTCTCTAAATACGCAGTGGCTACCTTAGCTCGAGCAACCTCTTCTCGGCACGGAATCTTGGGCCCAGAATGGCGCCTGGAGGTTTCTCGAGGCTAATTTGGAAACTAAAGTCACCGGTATTCAATCGACACTTGGACATCAAGTCTATGATCTCGAAATTTATCAGCCTTCAAGGGTCAAGTGCTCGACCCTCTTGACACCCACTCCAACTCTTGCCCTCACCGAGGCTCCGGCAATGAGTTGAGGGGAGAATATTGTCAAGACACTCCTTCTCACACCGAGGGGAGCCAACACCAATAGTGTCGATGGCTCAAATCTCATCATCCCCACCGGTCTCAAGAACACCTATCTCATCAATCCCACCAACTACATCATCAACAACAACACCGACGGTGATCACTCCAATAACAACAACACCACCACCCACGGTAGCAACTTCATCTTCCTCGTGCCGGGACAAAGGAAAAGGCAAGATGGCAACTTCGAGCCCGAGAAGATTCCCTATAAAATCGGCGACTTTGAATACCTCACACAAGAACGGTGAGTAAACACCTTGCTAAAGAAGAAAAAGGTTGAAACAAGTCGAGGAAGAGAAAAAACGGAAACCTTTGGAAAAGGTTGTCGTGAAGAAGCCGAGAACATGGGATTAGATCCAAGCAAACTTCAAAAAGGTCGAGGCGGGCAAAAGTTCAAGGAAGCTCAGCGGCTCAAATGGTCGCAATGAAAAGCATTTGGAAGAAAAGAAGAAGAAAGCTCAAGCTCTCGTGCAAAGCGGGATTGAGGAGTACAAGCGGACAATGACAAGCAAGGCTTCTGAAAGAATCACGGATGTCGAATCATCCCCAATACCAAACCACCGCCATGAGCGCTCTGAGGGGTTGATAAAAGACACTTTGAGGTCCATGATCCTCAAATTCACCGACATTAGGATCACCGAACTTGATGAGCTTGGTCCAATCATTGAAAAGAAGAAGAATGCGGTGGTTAAGGACCCGATGATAATGCTCAAGAAAAGATATGAAAGGCGAGATTGTCCATTATTGGGAATTCGGGCCGCTTTAAGCGCACCTCAAGGATCTCAACCACAATCATCCACCGGCAAAGGAAGAGAGTTGAGTTCCAACACGAGATTAAAGTGCACGGATTTGGAGTGTAACAGGAGTATGCTGAAGGGTTAAATTTGTGAACTGTCTAGTGATAGAAGCACGAAGAGGGCTATTCCACATTGATGTCTATGGAAACCACCTTTTCAAAGATGGAGTGTTATTGATCGGTGGTGTGGGTACGCAATGCTAAGTTACATACCGGTGGCCTCTTAAATTCAAACCCGGCAAACATCGAGTTCGCCAAGACACGAATGCCAAGATAAGAGACCATCGACAGAGAAACACTCATCACCAAAAAGGTCAAGCTTGATGCATTGGGAATCCATACGGATTGACATCATTTTGTTCTATCTTTTGTACTAGTGATAGGAACTATGTGTCGATCAATAAACGATGTATGTTTTATTCATTTACTCAGTGTTCCTTATTGTATTCATTAGTACATTCGGTGTAAGAAGAAGCCTCTTGCTCATTTACATCGATCAACCACTTAGGCTATTTGTATATCCAAATAGGGGAGGCTGTTGGGTTGATAAATACCCAAACCCTTAATCTAGGATTTGAATAGAAAATATCCCAAGTGTTTAGTCCGTTTAACACTAATCGGTCATCGGCGCATAGCCTCTCGGTGAGTCATCTTCGGATACTCGATGCGAGGCGTGAAGAAGTCTCTCCACTCGATGAGGCGGAACTTAAAGGGTGAAGGCGAGTCAAGAAGAAGATGATGGATTCGGTGGTGATGACAATAACTCACTTTGAATCCCTAAGATTCCTCTCCAACTTCTTACATCAAGACAAATGAAGTAGAAGACTAAAGGATGTAAAGGCGAAGAAAGAGCGGGACAAGGCGGGAAAGGTTGAATCGATAAGACGAAGTCCTTATCAACCAAAGTCAACTTTCCTTGAATGGCAAAGATCGGGCTCGGTGTCATCACCGAACTTAGGAAAGTAGTCTTGTCTCTTACCTAGAATAGTCTTTAGAATGAGACAAAATACATCGATATTTTGTCTTACGTATGATGTCGATTGTCACTTAGGAAAGAGTCAAATACCATACATGTATAAATAGCATAAGAGATGGAGTGAAAAGGTTAAGCATGTGAATTGTAAAAACACACACACGCAAGCCATCTTTTCACTCCTCCAAATACAACTTAGTTCTGAGATAGCTCGGTGAGCTCTAAGAGTTGTGCTCGAGACTTAGCTTCGAGCTTAGAGAGAATCACCCAACTTTGTCATTTCAATCCCAAGTACTATTCGCAAGTACTTGGGTAACGTATTCTTTGTTGATTTATTTCTAATAAGAATATGATGTTGAAAATTACTTAGTGTGTTTTCCTTATGTTAATTTCAGTCATAGTTCACTATTAACTTGTTTTATAAACTTAAACTGTTTTGAACGATAGTGAACGGGGAACAACAGAAACACTGAGTTTCTCTACGGTTATGACATTTGTCTTTCCCCCCAAATGGTTGGAATAATACATCCTTCCCCCAAATAGTTAGAATAATATATCCTTCCCCCAAATAGTTGGAATAATACATCCTTCCCCCAAATAGTTGGAATAGCACACCAAAGGCTACGAGTTAAACACTGAGTTTCTCTACGGTTATGACATTTGTCTTTCCCGGGATTACTTCAATAGAGAAGAAGTATTAAGTTCATCACGTGTACTCGTTGTGTGTTTAGATGTATGTCGCCTTCCCCCTTGCTGGTTTTGATACCTCAGAGTCAACAACACATTGTACATACCAAATATTCTTGAAATAGAGAAGAACAAATATTAGATCAAATGAATCATGTGAGAATCAACTGCTACAGAAACTCTCTCTGACTATCTTTATCAACCCATATGTAGACAATTTGAAGTGATCACTAAAGAAGAAAACCCGATATACCAAACTTGAAACTGAAGTCAAATTCCCCACATTTGTATCTTAAGCTTGCACTTAATGATGGAAGAACGGTGTCGAGAATATATGCTTCAAGCAAATCTCTAAGTACTCACTACTCAAACAAAGTATGAGACAATAACACCTCTTGAGATTATCCACATCGTCGGTCTTTAACCATCCACCCCGACTGATGGTAACTAGATAAACCAAGTTTTCAACTCAAATTCTTAAGCCCGAGCAAGTTATCAAATAAGAACAAGCCTTTGTGAAAGTCAACTTCAATCTCAAATAAGTGATAAATGATTAACTCTGAAGTAATCAATCTTGTGTCAAATGTCTAACACGTGAATAAATATACAATCGGATGTACATTGACCCACTGAATGAACTGGAACAAATGATTCCTCAACATCAATGCATTCTTCCTAAGGTATACATGTAGAGACTGATATGGAAGATTCACCAAAAATGTCTTTGAGCGGATGAGGTAGTCATTTTCCTTAATGTTCATATGGTTGATTTATAGTGTGCACAATTAGAGGAACAATAATCCGTGAAGATTTGGCAAAGGAATACCAAAGAGCGGATCTTTATTCAATAGTGCAACCACAATATCATGAAAGCCATTATCAACGCCTTGTGAAGTAACTGGAGATAAGGTTTCTTGAGAATTCCGAGAAGTACTTCTTAGATAATGAACCAGTTGAGTCAGTAGGAACCGGAGAATGAGCTTCAGAAACTGGATGATCAACATTCGTTGGAGGTTGGAAGTACTCATCAAACATATCATGAAAAACAATGAATCCCAATCAATGAATCCCAGTTATCCTTAGTAAGTGAAGCATTAGGCGTTGAAGGAGAGTCATATGACCATAATTCAAGCGTCCATCAACATGTAGAATATGCACTCTTCTCCCCCTCAAAAATTGCATCCGAAGTTGCCATTTTTGATTTGAACAAGTGAATAAGAATATACACCAATGAAAGTAGATCCACTTGAGGGTTGAAAGAGCGTGGAAAAAACATGAAGCTTGTTGATGAAGAATGTCGATGAGAATGGTCATAAACATGAAGATTTCTCTTCTTTTGAAGATAAAAACCTTGAAGCATACACCTTTCTTTTCTTTGAGGAACGGGGCTGAAGTGTTATCTGCAGACGCCATAATGTTGAAGTACGAGGCTGAATCGATGTGAACATCGTCATAGCAGATAGAATATCAAGGTTGAATTACTTGAACCCGTGAGTTATGAGATATCAATCCATTTGTTATCCATACTTTAAGCCGATCCATGTATTGAAGGATCAAGTATCTGCAATCGAGTAAGGACTACTGCACTAATATTACAAACTTGATTGCATATATTTTGCTTAGTGACATCAGTATCCAAACCCTTTGGGGTTTCACGGTCAACTTTGAGATTGCCATCGGTAAACATCTTTCCGGTAGGAATCCACTTAAGTCTAACATCCTTAAACATTCTACCAGACGGTATCCACTTATGGCAAGGTCTAGGATTGTTAAGCATCTTATGCACAGTGGAAGACTTATCGATATTCTTAGACTCCAAAGATTTAGCAGTTTGTATCCATCTAGGTGAAGATTTAGGTTTGTTTTGCTTCTTATGCACTGAAGATGACTTACTGAAAGTCCTAGACTTAACAGGTTGAGCCTTAGCACTGTTAGTAGCCTTAGTGGATTGTACCTTAGCATGTGAACTAAGAAAATGTTTCTTATTCGGAAAAGGCTCAGAATTTCTAGTTTCATTTTCTACATGCTTAGCATTCTTCTTCATATAACTACTCTTAGATGCAAGCCAACCCCTAGTCTTTTGAGAGTTCCTAGGTAATGGTTTACTACTACTAGCAGTGCCTTGAAATCTCGTGGAATGCATCATCCTAGGTCTTGCACCTAAAATTCCGTCTTTTCGAATCATGCCTTTTTCCTAGTTTTTCTAGATAATAGTTATTCCACAAGTCATTCATATCATATGAATTACGGGTTTTAATGCTTGGTTTTGACACTTGCTTTTGAACTAATCCTTGAGGTCTTTGGGAGTAGAAGTGGCTACTTGTTGAGGGTTAACGGAGATAGAAGCATTATTCTTAGGTAACTTAGGTGAAGTGATTATTTTTGATAAAACTTGTATCGCATCAACTTCGGAGGCAAGCCTTGTCTTTAAAGATTTTGTTCTTTCGGATATAAATGCGATGAGTCGCCTAACAATGGACCGGTCTCTAGTGGGATGAAAGCGGCTTCCCAAGGTTGATGGTTTTGTAAACTTAGTGTTCACACTTTTCCTACTGTTTTCCTAAGTTCATTTTTAAGGCAACAATAGCGAAACTCTTTTCATGAAGTTGAGCTTTGAGTTCATCAATTTTGCTATCAAAGAATTTGTTTGTTCTATTGACTTAGTTCTAGCTTCTTTGTGAGTCACTTAGTTCTATGTGATGCTTTCTCAAAGACTCATTTTCCTTTAGTAATTTGGCCACACAAACCGATAATTGATCATTTCTCATTTGAATATCATCAATAGTATTAACATCGAATTACTTATGGCGATTGGTCCCGAGCCGTCAAGTTATCTCACACAAGCTAGCCACATGAATGGCTAACCGTAAGAAACTTAAAGCAGTCTAGAAACAAATGCAATGAAGATCGGGGAGTATAGTGTTTCCCGGGTCGTTATGTCCCAACATTTGTGCGAGAATAATCAAGCGATGTAGTGATCGAGAAGATTTGAGCGGAAAAGAGTTTTGAATTATTATAGCTAAAGAAAAAGTATACAAATTACAGGGCTTAAATGCAAATTAAGGAAATTAAAAGATAAAAATACTAAATAAGCGCTATCACTATTTGCAAAATGATGTTTTGATTTTCTTTTATAAAAGCTGAATTAAAAACTACGTGGCGTATAAAAGAAAATGTGAAAGCTGAAGCAATATTAATCCTAAAAATATGAAAATGACATTTTACAAACCTAATGATAAGAAAATTTTTAGAAAAAGAAAATTATTTTTATAACTATTTATCTAATTATTATTAATTAAAAACTATTTTAACTATTTAATAATACCTAAAATACAAGAAAATATGAAATAAAGCTAGAAAAATGAAATTATGACTTAGAAAAATCTAAAATAACTAAAGAGAATTTTCAAAACTAATTTTATATTTTTCGATTATTTTTTATTTTCTATGAATTAAAACTATTTAAAACTACTTAAATTGCTTAAAATACAAATTTAACTAAGAAAAATCTGGAAAAATATTTTTTGACTTTTATATTTATCTTAACCTAGTAAAAATGAAAAATTATTTTTTGAAACTTTTACGAATTAATTGTATTAAATGCTAATTAAAAGGCCTAAAAGCCGATTTAAATCAAGAAAAATAGCAAACTGACTTAGAAAAATCTGAAAAATTCAAGAAAGTCTAAAATAATATTATGAATCTGAGAAAAATATAAAAAGCAGGGCTTGTGTGAAGGAATATGAGGTCTGCGGTTACAAGTGCTTATGAATAAGCAACTTAGAATAAACTAAAAGGACCAAATGAGCACCAATCCAACACGAAGCTAAAATATGCTAAAAGTACTTAAAACAACTTATTGCAACTATCCTAGACCACTGAAATTCAAAATGCACAGATTTGATGTTTTGAGTTTATGAGCTAAAAGCGAGTTTGAGGCCATTACTTTGAGCTTAAGCACAAACTACCCAACTAGTGAAAATGAAAAGCAGTGGGAACCTCAAGAGGACACAGCTAGCTATGTCTAAACCAAAGATGAGCCACGGATGAGCTCGATGAGCTTGGTACAAGCCTAGCACAAAACACATGCACACTCGATTAATCTTGAGTGTGTACTGGAACATTAACCATTTTACAACCATTTATGAAGCTTATAAAAATTCACAAAAATCTTCAAAAATGATAATAAGAAATTAGACCACTAAAGTTTTTAAAATCCCAAGTTTCCTTGAATTTGACCCGAAATGAGTCGATGATAAATCTCTCTAAGTTGAGTGGCGGTTTTACAAGTTTTGACTTTTACCTTGATTATGATATTTTGACTTTTATGAAATTTAGTCTTGATCTTGATATAATATGATGAAATGAACTTAATTTAATCTATGTCTATGATTTCTAAACACAAAACAAGTGATTGATTTCTCAAAAGTCCAACGATTAAGCAAATAAAGCCAGATTTTAGAAGATTTGACTTTGGTTGTTCTAATGCTCAAATAAGCGACTCAAATAAGTCTAACTACTTATATTAAGGCGAGTATGCAGCTGTCAAGCACCAACAAAGGCTCAATCCCAAATGTACACAGATCCAAACACACTTTGTGCATACTAATTTGCAAATTTAAAGCTGTACTAAACTTGAATTAGCTAATCTTATCAATAAAAGCGAACCTAAGCGACCTAAATACAACTTAATCATGAGAGAGAAACTAATTTAAACCATAGCTACGGATCAAGCAATGAGACTTGAAAAATTAACTTCTTGTTGGTCCTTAGCAACAATGGCTTGAGATTAATCAAACACGAACCCTATCCTATTTATATCATCCCGATGAACTACAGAATCAACCCAATCCGACCTTGCTTCAACCCGTATCAATTCTATCTCTATTTTGCCCAGTTTGACTTTCATTGACCAAAATCCAAAGTTGCTAGAAACTTGAAGGTAAGCTTATAAAAGCTATAATAAGCTTAAACAAGCTTATTTGAAATAAGATAGAGCTACTAGGAGCATTGGTTCTAAGAAATTGAAAGCGAATTTTTCAACGATAGCACAAAAACTTGAAACTATATTAAAACCTTGAATTGATATTAGAAAATAGGTTACCTTGATGAAATAGCTTGAGTTGATTACAACAAAACAAAGATTACAACTTTAGAGCTTAATTTAAAACATAATTATAAAAGCGACATACATTTTGAAAAATAAACTAAGTCTACTACTTCCTCCTCTCTTCTTCCTCTTTTTATATGCAAAATGCTTTCCACGTGTCTTGAGCTTTTCCTTCTTTTGAGCCGTTGGATGAGAAGACTTGATATTAACCGTTTGATGACTTTTGGCGGAAAGAGATATATACAAGCTGGGACGAGGTTTGAGGGTGCATTAAATCTTGCTTTGGATGTTGTTGAGGTGGAGGGGACATGGTGTGGAGTAGGGTGGCTGGAGTTGGAGGTGTTGCAGACAAAGTGGTCGGGGAAGACAGGAAAAAGGAGGTGGCGGGAGTTGACTATTTTAAACCGTGGGTATATTGGGTGGGTTGGATTCGGGTTAAAGGGAACTGGACCGGGTTGTTGTTGGGCTTGGGATTAGTTATAGGATTTGGACTTAGGATTTATTTTGAATCCATGTTGTAGCTTAGGGACCATTTGTGTATATTCTGAAAATCGAAGGACCATACATGTAGATTACGAAAAGTAATCCAAGGGCTGTTTTGCCAATCTCAATATTCAAGGGACCAAATCATAATTTATGAAGTTGTAGGGTGAACTTGTCATTTTGAAAGTTTAGGGACTAATTTTGAAAATTTAAATTTCAAGGACCAATTTGACAACTCATGAATCCTTAGGGACTTGAAATGATATTTTCTTTATTTTGATTTACGAGGGACTGTTTTGACAACTTTTGAAACTTGGGGACTAAAGCGCCAATTATGCAAACTTGATCGTTTTCACGGTTTTGATATTTTGCATTTCAAACACATAAAACACTTATTTGTGATATTCTTATCATTTTGATGCATTTAAAGTGTTTCGGATGTTTTGCAGTTTAAATGGTACAAAATGATGAGTATTTACACACTCATGTAACAAATTACTTTTCACATGCATATTAGAAATATGTTTCTTCAAATTGTTGATAGTTGACTCTTTTTCTTGAAGCCGAGCTTTCAAAGTGTTAATTTCAAAAAGTTCACGGAATTCAGAAAGTTTCGGATTTTTACATGGTTTGTTAAGTTGAAAACTTTCTTTTTTACTCTGTATCGCAATTTCAAGTGAAATGCAATGTTTTTCAAGTTTTGAGAATTTGTTTGAAAGTTCATCAAATGCCTTTTTATCAACCATATCATTTGTTTTGAAATTATTAGACTCGGCCTCAACCAAGGAACATTTATCGAATCATGTTCAACATTAAGATCGGTATGTTTAGGTACATTAGCGGATGCACTATGTTGAGCAGTTAAGGTACCTCATCACATGACACTGTTCATTTATCGGTCCGATATCGCATCCACATCATGTGTAATAGGAGTTCTTGGCATTGGAAATCGTCTTTCTTTGTCTCGACATTTTGCATTTAGCAACACGATCTTTCAAGCGATGCGTAACTTGATTCATCACAACTATCTCTTAGCGCACCCAACGATCATCCACATGTTCATCATTCATGTAACTTCCTCAATATACTTCTCCACATTATCCATGAGTTGGATTAATGTCTCTCGAACACATTAGCTTCCATCCCAGTGTGATTCTTAAAGCACATTTGATCTTGAGATAATCATAATCGAAGTGTATTCCCTTTTGATGAATGGTGAAGTTGTTTGTTGATCACATGAAGTGCGACTTTAGAGCTGGATTCTTGAACCTTTTTCCTATTAAGTTGTTGTTCTAATTGATCCAAGTTCAAGAACATTGTGCCAGTAATCGATGATAATTCTTGACGGAAAAGTGTAATACATGATCGTACAATTCCCATTGTGTATTTGTCATCAATTCTAAGTAACATGAGGTGTGAATGAAGTTGTCGATAAGGTTCAATGCAACTTTCCTTACCTTTTGCAAGAGCATTCTTGTTGGAATCACTCCTAAACTAGATTTCAAGTGTTAGTAATTAATATGTAATAGTTAGCTTAATATGGCTTTTATGTTAGTAATCATGCTAAGGCTTATGTAGAAAGCCATGAGCCTTGGCCCAAGCCCATAAAGGAAAGGAAGGGAACTTGCATGTTGCCCTAGTTCCTTCCTATAAATAATGCTTGTAAACCCTCACTTGAGGGTTGGTTGTTCAATTCATACATTCACTTTACGCATAACCTTTCTTAGTATCATACGTGTGTGTGTTTGTTATTGTTCATCCGATCACTTCTCTTCTATTTCTTATATTGATGCTTGTGTTATAAATATGGGAACCTAACAGTGGTATCAATCGCCAAATAGTTGGGTGAAAAACTTTTGTTTTTGAAGTTATTTGGTTTTACGCGTAACACGGGTTACAAACTTTTCACGCTTAAAAATTCGATTTTTTACACTTTTCAATCCAAGATTCTTGTACTTTCAAAGTTTTTAGGTGTGAAAATTTGGTTTTAAGCAAAAGTTTCAAACTTTACGTGTAATTCTTCGTTTTTAAGCTTGATTTCATACGTGGGTTTATTTCTACGCATAAGGTGTTTAGAAGTTTTGGATCATCAAGTTTCACACTTTTGTGTTATTTTGGTGATATTGAAGTTGTTTCATCACAGAAATCTGGTTTAGAATCACTTTTGGCTAAGAATCCGTTTTGGTTAGATTTTACGCGTAACAAAACCCTAGTCTTACGCATAAGTCATCCGTGGTTTGATCTTCAGTTTTCGTGGTTTACTCAGTGTTTTCTTGCTTGGATAAGCACGAAAACACCGACTGGATATCATTTACCTTTGTGATAGTGTAAAGGATTTTTTGGACAAAACCCTAATTTTACGCATAAGCTTAAACTTACGCGTAGAACTCTTTACGCATAAGTATTTTCTTACGCTAAGCCTTGTCTTACGCATAAGTTTTCTACGTCTAACTTTCAGTTTACGCATAATCTTAGTGTTTCTCAATTCTTACGCGTAAGCTAATCCTACGCGTAAATATCACTTTTACGCATAAGTTTGGTGTTTTTACGCCTAAGTGTTAAGTTGCCTAAATTTGGTTTCTACGCCTAAGGATACTTCATCAACAACGTTTCATTCGACTACAAAGATCCATTTAACAACACAAGTTTTCAACATGTCTCAACCACCATACTCTAACTACTTTCCTTACACGTATAATCAACAACAACAACAACTAAGTCCACAACATCAACAATTTAATCAACAACAACAAATTTATCAACAACATTATCCACAACAAGGAGCAATTCCACCTCAAATGGTTCAACCACCACCTAGTCTTCAAGTACAAACTTACACAAACGTTTACAATCAATATCCATCCAGGAATACTATGAAGGAACCGTCTTGGTTTGCAAAGATGTGTGAAGCTTTAAGTAGCCAACAATCCATTCATGAGGCAGGATCACTTGATAGACCTCCAATGCTCACTCCTGGAAACTATGATCAATGGGTGATTAGGTTCTTTAGGTTTTGTGATCTAAAGAAGCCACATGGAAAGTTCTTAAAGAAGGTCATCTTGGAAGGTCCATTTCAGATGCCTATTCTCGTTACACCCGGAGATCCAAATGCTATTCCACCGAGATGATCTCACAAACATTGCAACGATCGTCGACCTTTCGATGATGAACTTTTACATTTGAAGGCGATGAGCTAGCAATGCAATACATCCTTTTAGGATTACCCAACCCGATTCTTGAAGTGTTGATGCTCAAAGGCGCTAAGAAAATGTGGGAACATATTCATCTTCTTATGGAAGGCATGAACTTAATCAAGAAGACATGGAATCCAAAATTTACTTGGCTTATGAACACTTCATGATTGAACCGGAGAGACATTAGAGTCATATCATCATCGATTCTCGGACATAATCAATGACTTGGACAAACACAACATCATCATGCCAAGAATTGCTGTTAACACTAAATTCCTAAGTAGTCTTGGTCACGAGTGGGAAAAATATGTCATTTTCATCCGTCGGCGAAGAATCTTCATCATGCTACTACGGATTGTTATGCGACTATTTGAAGCCACACCAAAATAAGTTGACAAAGAAAGGACTATCCGTGGACTCCCCCACCGTCAGCCGGACAATCAACAACTTGCTTTGTGGGCTCAAACTAGTTATCCTCCTCATCCTCTCCTCGACGACTCCTCGACCAAGCTGCAACTATTACACCATATGATCCGTCACGACAACAATATCAACAAACTCAATTGGTTCCATACAACAACAACAATGATCAAGCACTACGGTGAAGCTAATGAGGACTCGAAGCTTTCGATGCATTGCAACAAGGTTTGTTATGATTGCTAAAGCCTTTGGCGGTATACAAACAAATCCAACAATCGCATTCGCTCCTCATCAAACACAAGGAATCGGTTGTTGTGAACAATGGGCGTGTTGAAGTTGAGAATCGTGGTTATGGTTGTCGGATGGGAGGTGGTCGAGGTTTAATGCTATGGGAAGGAATAACATGGGTGCTCCACAACAACGAGAGAGCTCAAGTGGTTGAATAGGGAATGCTCGAGAATGGGATGAATGGTCTTATTGCTACAAGCTGTAATGAGAAGGTCACCTAGCTAATGCATGCCCAAAGTCGAGGACTAGGCGGTGCTTATCACAAGGAGGCTTTACTTTTGGCTCTTAAGGATGAAGTGGTGGAACTCTCACAAACAAAACGAGCTTTATGGCGGATGTGAGACTCGAGATGATGATATGGAGGACTTGTAGGCTAATGCGCGGTGATGTTGATGGCACAAATGCAAGCTCTCCACATGGTGACACAGGCCCGGTGTATGACAGCGATGGCTTGTCTCAGTACCGAACAAACCATATTCATCAGCGATCTTATATCTCGTAACCGAACATCTGAATCGATGAGGCTCGGTATGTTCAACAAGTCTCAACTAGACCCGTAGTTACATTTGATGATCAAGATGACCTTATGGTTACCTTTGATACTCAAATTGACTCCGTGGTTATACTTGAGGATACGAATAGTGATCATGTTGTGACTCGCGTTGACCGCGTTGAACCTTTGCCTAATCCGGATGTTGATCTCTTACTTAAAGATTATCAATCCCAAATGGATGAATGTCGTTCATTAAATCGGCAATTACACAAAAAATGCCTTTGTTAACTAGGGATATTGAATGCTTAAAATGACAACTCAATTTTTCAAAACTCGAGAAAAGCGTGAAAAAGGTTTTGAAGTCGCTTTTGCTAAATCACACCAAAGCGAAAAATCATTAGAGCAGCGGATCGTGATCTAGCCGCATCCAAGAATGCTTTGTTGTCTCAAATAGAACAAGCGAAACATGAACATAAAAAACAACAACGCTCTTACTTTGGAAACTCAAAAGCCAAGTGCGAGTTGTTAACTTGTCAAAAGCAGTTCTTTGAGTACAAAAAGCATTCCACGAAATGAATAGATGACTATCTTGAGGAAATTGTCGACTTACAAAACAAAATCAAAGAATTTTGAGCTGTTGTTTATAAACATAGTGAATCAATCACAACGATTCAAAGTTTACTTTTAAACCAAATCCAAATGGATATGGACGAATCTTCGATTACAAACCTAAGTTTTCAAGCGAGCATTCAAACCAAATCACGAAGTTTCTGATGCGAGAACATAGATTTGATGATTCAAATATGAGTGTTGTTGAATATAAGCGTCAAGAGGAATTAGATGCGGAAGGCGAGTCGATCAAAATTAGAAAAGGTTGTTTATAACAAACCATTTAACTATTCAAAAGTCGTCACTTCGTTGCACAAAAGGATTTTTCTAACACACCTTGGGTTATCACACCTACTTACGAGGGTCCCATTTCAATAAAGTACAAATTAATGGTCCTTTACCTTCACTTAGTGAAATAAAACCATTAGCCGAACAATGTAAAGTTATAAAATATTTTGAAACATTCATTTCGGACATCAAACTTTTGGAGCGTGAAATTGAATTTCATTACGAAATAAAAATTGAACATTTTCAATCGCCTCTTCTTGCGTGCACAAAGAGATATTCTTGAAGCAATTTTACCTCATGTCCAAATTTGAAAATTTGTGCTATTTATTGGGAAAGGATTTTCACAAGGAGCTTGAACTTATGAGCGAGTTTTCAAACAAACAAAACATCAATTTCAAATACAAAGCGTAAAAGAAAATGTTACGAAAAGATGTTTATCGACTCTTGGAAGATGTTATACGTCTTGATATCCATAATGTTGTGTTATTGCATTCTTTGTCATATGCATTTCATTATATCTCTGCGATCTTGTTGATTACATTGAAATTGTTGAGAATCGTCTTGTGTCACAAATCAAGTTTTAAGCGATGAAAATGAGCGTTTATTAAACGAACTTTCAAACGCAAACCGTCGTCTTCAATGGTGTCATAAATATTGTCATAATCGTGAACACGCTTTGCAAAACAAAATCAACCAGTTGCATTCCAAAACTCTTTGTCCTAAATTTAAGCAACTGGATGACCAAAATGTGTCTTTGAAATGTCAATTCTTAAAATATGAACAAGAAATTTCAAAAGTGAAAAAGGAATATAGCGTCATATTTGATTTACTCAAAAAGACTCGCGCTAAAGCATCACAAGATGTTGATAATCATCGGCATATACCAAAGATGTTTCTGACGAGAAGGACTCACTCGTTACGAAAATCTAGATTTGTTACACAAAATCCATGATCTTAAAGCGAGTTGGTGCTACTTAAGCAAGATAAGGATAGTAACACAAATGTAAGCGCACCAAAGCAGTTCAACATGACTCTAGAACATCTAATGACAAAAGACAAGAAACTAACGTGCTTCCTCTCTACTGAAACAAGAATAGTTGCCTGTTTTCCCAACGTCCGCACTTCATAGCCTAGGAGCAATACAAGGAAGAATAGGAAGTTGCGGCCTAAGAAAAGAACAATAAAGAATGCTGAAGTAGAAGAACACCCTAGGACTTTGAATAAAATTCAAGTTACACCCACTTTAGATATTGCGTCTGAAAAATGTAATGGAAAAGGTGTTGTAACGAATGATGAACCTTTAAGTACTTTTGATATTAAGTCTGAAGCTTCTTGTGTTATATGTCATAAGAGTATGCTTTCTGATTGTCATGATAAATGTGTTACTAAAGCTATTTTGTCTCGTTTACGGAATCCTAAGAAACGGAATACCTCTAGGCCCACTAATGCTTCTAAGTACATTCTTGGTAAACCGCCTTTTAGATTCTAAAGCATTGATGTCCTGTAGCTCCACTAACACCTCCAAGAATGTAGTACCACCTAGTGCATTCACTAAGACTAAAGCAAAGACTAGTTGGAGATGGCGAAAATGGATACATAATACACTAGGATTTAAATGGATGCCTAAAATCATTGATGTGTGTATTTAGACTATAACTACTTGAACCCTCTAACTCTTGGGTTCCACATCTACTTCTATTCCATCGTAGCAAATGCGTGTGTAATGCGGTGTCTGAGATCATCACTAGATTGTTGATAGCGGATGTTCCCGACACATGACGAGCGATCTCAAGCTGTTATCAAACTTTATTGTAAAGTTCATTGGCTTTGCCAGATTCGGGAATGATCACTTGCGACTATCATGGGCTACGAAGATTACATCAATGGCAACATCGAAATTAGCGGGGTTTATTATGTGGAAGGCCTCGGTCACAATCTCTTCTCGATGGGTCAATTATGTGATGGAGATTTGGAAGTTGCTTTTCGGGAGAAAACTTGTTTCATTCGTGATCTACAAGGAAGCGATCTTATATCGGAACTACGCAATTCAAGACTCTACACTATCTCCATACAAGACATGATTGCTTCATCTCCCATCATCTACTTTCAAAGGCAACATCAACAAAATCTGGGCTATGGCACCGTCGTCTCTTACATTTAAACTTTCAAACCATAACCAACCTTGCTCGATACAAACTTGTTGAAGGTCTCCCGAGATTCCGATATTCTAAAGATCACCTATGCTCAGCGTGTGAACAAGGGAAACGCACTCGTGCTCACTTTCTTTCAAAGATGGATTTGTGTGGCCCGATGCGCATGCAAACGATTAATGGCAAACGCTACATCCTACTAATTGTCGATGACTACTCAAGATGGACTTGGGTTTATTTTCTTGAAGTAAAGATCAAGCTCCACGAGATGATCATCACCTTTCACGAAAATTCAAGTTCGACTCGGAACACCGTCGGACAAGTTCGAGCAGGACAAAGGCTGAATTTGTGAATCAAACTCTTCGTGCATTTTATGAGAAAGTGGGAATTGAGCATCAAACATCTATTGCACGTACACCAGAACAAAACGGAGTTGTTGAAAGACGAAACCGAACATTAGTGGAAGCCGCAAGAATGATGTTAATCAATGCTAAACTTCCGGATTACTTATGAGCTGAAGTCGTGTCAACTGCATGCTACACTCATAATCGATCAATGATTACCAAGCGCCACAACCAAACACCTTATGAGCTTATTCACAACCATAAACCGAACCTCAAACACTTTCATGTATTTGGATCCCTTTGTTATCGAATAATGATCGTGATGACTTTAGTAGCTCAAAGCCAAACGACATTGGAGTCTCTATAGGATATTGTGAAAATTCTAAGGGTTTCGGATGCGGAATCGTCGTACAAAGCGGGTTATGGAAGCGATTCATGCAAATTTCGATGAACTTCTTGAAATGGCTTGAGCATAACAACTTGGAACCGGTCACAACCATTTAAACTTCCTCTAACCCCATCATCAATTTGAACCAAGCCCCGACACTCGTCAACAAATGGAAAAGCTATTTGCTCCCTGTTTAGTGATGATATTGATGAGCGTGCTCGGTGTATCAATGTCTCATTGCTCAACCTCATTATATTCCAATACGATACACTGCTACAACAACTCTTGTTGAAGAAGCACCACCGATTGACTCTACAACAATAGTTGAACAAGCTGCTTCAACGATCTTGAACCGGTGATGATGTTACGAACAATGAAGTACCCCGCTGCGATTTTGATCAAATCGTTCTTTAACCCATTTGCTAATGAAACTCGCACGATGTTGCGGAATCATCTACAAGCCATTTGAATCTCAAATCGCACAATGTATACCAACATCAACCCTACACATCGTTGGACAAAGACCATCCTCTTGAGAATATTATTGGTAACGAATCAACGATCGTAACTAGACAACGTCTTCGCACGAGATGGTGAACATTGCATTTATGCACTCGGCTGTCTGCCAATCGAACCTAAAAACATTAAAGGCGGAATGACCAAAGACAATGGATTGAATCCATGCGGGAAGAACTCAATCGGTTTAAGCGTCTTGAATATGGGGCTGGTTGAAAGACCAGCGGGGGTCTCGTCATTGGTCTCAAATGGATTTGGAAAAACAAATTGGATCTTTGAAGGGCGTAATGAGAAATAAGTCACGTCGGTGGCTAAGGGTTATAAACGGGAAGAGGTATTGACTTTGAAGAATCATTCGCTCCGGTTGCTCGTCTTGAGGTCATTCGGATATTTACGGCGTTCGCGGCTCATATTAATATAACGGTCTTCGG
This sequence comes from Chrysanthemum lavandulifolium, assembly GCA_022545495.1. Classification (NCBI taxonomy): domain Eukaryota; kingdom Viridiplantae; phylum Streptophyta; class Magnoliopsida; order Asterales; family Asteraceae; genus Chrysanthemum; species Chrysanthemum lavandulifolium. The sequence continues at coordinate 203,684,950 of CM040239.1, forward strand.
ATGGACGTCAAAGCGCTTTTACGAATGGTGTTGAAAAGCAGTATATGTCGACCGACGGAAGGATTCGTTGATTGAGTTCCCGAACCACGTCTACAAAGCGAACAAAGCTCTACGGACTCAAACAAGCTCCAAAGGCGTGGTACGATAAGTTATCATCCTTCCCGCCAATAATTTCACCAAAGGTTGATCGATCCTACACTTTTCATACAATATCACGGGCTCACATCTTAATCGTTCAAATCTATGTGGATGACATCATTTTGGGTCAACACATTTAAAATACTCAAATGCTTTTGCAAAACTAATGACAAAACATTTTGAAATGTCAATGATGGGTGAACTGCATTCTTTCTCGAATGCAAGTTCATCAATCACCCGTGGTATTTTCTTAAGTCGGTCCAAATATGCCCTTGAACTTCTTAACAAATTTGGAATGCAAAGCTGCGACACCTATGCCCACCAATGGCTCACACCAAGAAACTAGGCGGATTTACATGGGAAATTGGTGGACCCTACCAAATACCGTAGTATCATTGGGTCTCTCATGTATCTAACGACTAGCGGGCACGATATTGTGTTTGATGTATATCTTTGCTCCGTTATCGGTCAAGACCAATGAAACTCACTCTCGGAGGCTAAAGAATCCTTGATACATCAAGGGAACCATTAACTTGGGGATGCGGTATCAGAAGGATTACGGTTTTGAACTAATAGCTTTTGGGGCGATCACGCGGGATGCTTAGACTCACGGAAAATATACTTGAGGAGCATTACAATTTCTTGGTGATAAAGCGGTGTCATGGCAATCGAAGAAGCGAGGATTGTACATCGTTGTCATCAACGAGGCGAGAATATGTAGCCATGTCGGTGTTGTGCTCAAGTCATTTGGATGAGAACACAACTCAAAGACTATGGTTACGTGTTTGAGAATCTCGATGTCTTGCGACAATCGAGTGCTATTGCGATCTCGTGCAACTCATTCAACATTGAAATCAAAGCACATCGATCTTGATATCATTTCATCAAGGAGCACATGGAAAAGTGCTTGTTGAATTATACTTTGTGGGTCTTGAATATCAATTGGCGGATCTCCTCACCAAAGCCTTAGCTCTGCAAGGTTTAATGAGTTGGTCCACCGGTTGGTATGCGGTGTTTGACTCGAGAGGCTGGATGAACTTTTAAAACATTCTTAAAACCGATTAAACACCAACACCTCTTTTGTAAATATTTTCAAAAACAAAATACAAAGATATAAAATCGATAAAACAACAAAAATATTCTTCTATCTATATTTCTTTTAACATGGCAAGTACAAATCTTAGTCAACACTCTAATCTTTCAAAATTCGGTATTTTTGGCTCAAGTGTTGAGGGAGAAAGCAAATATTTTCGGTTTCATAAAACCTTGTACTTGCATGTTACCTCATCGATTGTTTCTTTATCAATGGTGGTCACATTTCTGGTTTACTGACACTCCTCGAACTAAAATTTATAAAATTTCATTATTTCTTAAGTCGAGGAGGAGTGTCGTCAAGTTTATTTCCATAAAAATCTTTCGTTTGGTAACCAAAAGGGAAGTTATGGGCATTGGTTGTAAATGGTTAAGGTGGAGGGACTAAAACTGTCAAAAGCTTATATTCTTTTTAAACAAAACACCTCAACCAACATTAAGTCTTCTCATTTATTACTCAACCACCCAATCTTACGCCTAAAAATCCATCTACAAATCCGTGTACTTGATCTTCATTTTGTAAGTGTTTCTGTGTTTTTAACAAGATTTTAAACAAAGGTTTTGAGTCGTTTTAAAAACTAACGGTTAAATCTTAACCTAGGAATGATTTTGTGTTCTACGCATAAGCGTATGAACACCTAATCAAGTGTGAGTGTTTGTGGTTGAAATGGTAGTGTCAAAAAGTTTGTATAATCTCTATGATACCATTTTTATCTTCAAAACTCACCCAGATACACGAATTAAATGAGATTGATATTTAGGGTTTATGCGTAAGTTTGGGGGTTTTCAAATGTGAATGTTTCTGGTTAAAAAGATAGTTAAGTAATGTTGTTTACATGATGAATTAACTAAATCTAGGGCTAGAACTTACCCAGAAACAATAATTGCGTTCAAATTGAAAGTTAGGGTTTATGTTCTTAGCATTTGGGTACTTTTGATCCACCTAGGTTTAGATGTTAAAACTTGCATAAAACAACTCACTAGCCTTCTTAGACATCCCAGAAAAAGTTTGGTGTAATTCCTATGGCTAGAACACTTACTCGTAGAAATTGAATATTAGGGTTTTAAGTTTACGCGTAACCTGTTTCTACACATAACTGCTTGAAAATGTTTCCATGATTAGAACTGAAAAGGAATGGATATAGATGATAATATTACTTGAACATCTACGCATAAGGATCACCTTACGCGTAGAATGTTATACGTAAGAGTCATCTTACGCGTAACCTTTACGCGTAAGGTTCTACAATGGGGACTACGCGTATCCTGTGAAGGATATGCGTGCTGATAACCTCTCGTCTAAGGTTCACTCTTACGAGTAATCCTTACGCGTAAGGTTCCACATACGCTTCTGGCGTAAGCTTTCGCTAAGGCCCTTTTTCCTACGCGTAATATTTCTTACGCGTGAAGTCAAGAACCCACGCATAAGCTTATGCTTACAGCGTATACCAATCTGTTTACGCATAAGCTTGCAAAATCTCGCTAAGCCTAGTTTTAACCAAAATTATGAATTATTCTGGCGTGCAAACTTGTAAATAAATAAATCATAGCATACGAAACCAAAATGTCACTAATAAGCTTAAATGTATAATAAGTTGATAAAAATAAGTGAAAACTTGGACTTTAAAACTCAAAGTTAACCAACTCACGAAACTTATCACGGCGTCTTTGGACTATTGGACTAACAAGTGACATTGGACTCGTAACAATCATCGACATATCACATTCAAATAATAGACAATAAAATCAGCTGTTGACTAACGTAATGTCTTTCGATATGTTGGTTCTTTTGGCTAAATATCTTCGGATCACGACATGGGCCTCAAATGCAAAATGTGGAAGCACCAAGCGTTCTCCTTGTTGAAGATATCTTCTCTCATGGTTATCGATGAAGATCGGAAAGAACAACCTTAGAGTTGATTTTGATAGTTTCACTGTTGAGTCTTCATGTGAGATTGCAATGGATATTTTGAAGACTAGCCCCTATCGAACATGCTCACCAACTACGCTTCTGGTCTTGGGAGATCTACATTCACCAATTACGGCATACAATGCGAAGATCAAAGGTCAAAATCTTTGTGTGATGTGTTAAATGATTGGTGCAAAGCCGTCGAGTTTTCTCGCATGAGCTAGCCACTTGTGAATGACCGGCCGTAAGGAACTTAAAGCGACTCACACCAAATGCAATTTAGATCGAGGAGAATCTGATGGATTCCGGGTCGTTAAGTCCCGGAGGATGGTGGTGTTT
>CM040239.1:203688527-203716236 GCA_022545495.1 Chrysanthemum lavandulifolium
TTTTGCCTAACTTAAAACTTAAAAATTTATCTAAAGTTCATGAGTATTCCTAAGACATAGTATTTACAGATGTGTGAAGGGTTGGACTAAAACATTTTTAATCTTGGTCAAATTGTCACTCAAAGTGACCCTATATTTGGGACAGTTTTGGGATTTCATGTGTAATTGTAAAAGTAACACATTTTGACAAATATAATTTGGGTGATCTAACTAATAGCCAGTTTTTAGTCCGAGCATGTCGTTTTGTTACTAATTAAATACTTTTACTTGCCTTAGGTCTTGTTAGGAAGTGATACGTTCGAAGGGTCTTGCCTAAGTGATCGTTGATTTGCATCCGTGTCGTGACGTTCCTTGTTCATAACCTATTTTCTCATTAAGGTAAGTTTTCACATACCCTTTTTACTATTTACTCGTTTTGGGGTAAAAAGTATGATGTGGTCTTAAATTGTTCTTGATTTGATATTTGAATTTATAGTGATTGTGTATTTGTAAAAGTTTTAAATGTTGAGACTTTACTATACATATATTTTGAAATCTTTTCAATTGGTATGTATGCTATGTTAAGTGTAGATGTAGTAGTCTTAAGTCCTTGCACTACTTATTAACCTTTGTCCCATTAGACTAGTAGATACAGGTTGTTCATATTTATGGATAACGCTATTAGGGAGGGTCAATTCCCTTACTCTGTAGAAATAGGGGGCACTTAATATCTAATACTCATTTCTGATGCATATAATGAAGGAAAGTGTAGGAGAGTTATTTGGTTTATTCGGTTTAAGTAGTGGTTACTGGTATCAACATGAGAGCATACAATTTTGCCTTTTTTGCACCTTTATCCAATCAAATGTTTACTCTAATATATGACCTTGACTATTTGAAAACCCATTTGCTACGAGCCTTGTATGGGCGGGGCTCGTAACAAGTGGTTGACTTTATTTTACACATCAACCTTCTTGGATGATATGACTTTTACATTGGTAACATTTTACTAAAATGATGTGTTTTGATATTCCTTTATACTCACCAGCTATTTTATAGTCGACTTTTTTCTTTTATCATGATTTTCAGGTGATCATCTTTAGGTGGAAGTTTAAGAAAGCATATGCAGTGGTGCTTTCATTTATGTCATGATTTGTGATGTGTCCCAAAACAATTGTTTTATCTTCTGAAACTTATGTTCTAAACTTTATGTGTTGTTATTTTGAAACTTGTTTTATAACAATGATGTAATTGGAATTTCTCTTTTTATTAAATCATGTATGGTGTTATATATTGTCTTATGCCTTGTGACTCGCGCTGTTGCACCGTGTGTTTCCGCTTTAGCGGGGTGTAACAAAATGTACGTCCAAGTTCATCGAACAGTTCATTATCGTGTCAAACGAAATGGAGAAATCGAATACTTTGATCCAAATTGAATCTTTCTCATAGAAGTCAACACCGATTTGAGAAACTAGGAAGAAATTGTTAGGGAAAACGTTTTCCATCTTGCGGATCATCTTCGTGCTTGTTGTGCTCATATGCTCTATTGTCTTGTCACCGAACAACCGTACAATCTTTCCTACTTCGTTGCAAAATGTATCAAAAATGTCAAGGGTCGAGTGGATAAGTGAATGCCTTATTGAATGCCTTATCGAAATTCTTGAGGGTCTGCAATATGCCTTCGTCGATCGAGTCATGGAACCATTGGGTGGGCCACACGTTCCAAAACATAGAAAGGATTTAGTTGCGAAACATGGCCGTAAATCCACTTCCTTGTCTTCTACTTTCCATCATGGTTCATCTTTTCATCCTAACGAGGATGATGACATGGATGCTCCTTCTCCCACTTCCTATCACAATTCTCTTCCACACATCGAACCCAAAATCTATAATGATCCCGCTCAAGATGAAGAGAACATGTGGAAATGATGCGTCGACAAACAATCATGATGAATAGACAAGCTTCTATGCATGTGGAGCAAAGGGGTGCACTTAAGTTGATTGGGAAGGCGATCAAGAATTTGGGAAAATGCATTAAGAAGTCGTTTAAGTGAGTTCAACGAGTGCGTTTGCTTTAAAACACTTTAACTTAATTTAACTTGGTTATGAACTTGGTTGGCTACTTACTACTTAGTAGTATTAGACTTACTATTAATATTATTATTAGTACATTATGTATTTAGGACGTTAACGGTGACTCAGTTGGTTTTAGATGATTGTTTCAATATTGTATATTTATCAGATATTTACCTGTAAAAAAACTAAATCTTCTCTTTCGAAGCAGAATTGGTAATTTATTTTCTTTGTGCTATGATCTAAAATTACGATATTGTATATTTATCAGATATTTGGCATCTATGAAAGATGATATAGTTGGCAATGGTTTTTCAGTTTATGTGCCTTTTTGATTAATAAGTGAACCATGTGCTAAATTTTGTATAGATAGGTTGATAAAAGCTAGTATAACCTTCCGGTTCTTGAAAAGTCCATTAGAAATATGGAATAATATAAGGATACTTGAAGATCGAATAGAATCTACAGCCCTACATATCCACACTTGGATGTTACATATGATCAATGTCTATATATGCTTCCGTAGCAATGAGATTCGTTGCCGCCCATCTTTTGCCAACGTATCACTTTCATCTTTTGCGGCAAAGGCCATCTCTCGAACCTGATATCGCTATCCGTCACTAACCTAAAACATTCTCTATTCTCCACATATCATCCACTCAAACCCTATATATATATCTGAGTGTTCAACCACATAACACACAACAAGTTAAAGAGTCACTTTAGGTACTAACTAATAATAGCTCTAAGCTTTTTAACACTTCCAAGTTCAGTATAGACATGGACCGAGTCAAAAGAATGGTTTCGAGGCCTGTGGTCATCTTCAGCAAGAGTTCTTGCATAATGTCTCACACAGTCAAGTCTCTCTTTAATGACTTTGGCGTGAACCCTACTGTCTACGAGCTTGATGAGATACCACGAGGCCAAGAAATTGAGCAAGCATTGTCGGGGCTTGGATACAGCACAGTCCCAGCTGTGTTCATTGGTGGTGAGTTAGTTGGTGGAACAAATGAGATTATGAGTCTTCAACTTAAGAGGGGTTTAAAGCCAATGCTAATCAGGGCTGGAGCTTTATGGGTTTAATTTGTTTTTATATATTTGTTGACATAATATTATGTACCTCCGAAAGCACATTTTTAGTGCTAATTGAGTAACATGATTTTCATAGATCATGTCATATGTATGAGATAACATATTAGACGAGGCTTCTAGTGACGTATTAACTTGATCCCAATTTTGTCTTCACTACCTTTTATTTTTGGTTCTCAAATAAATTACACATGAAATAAAATAGTCGTGCCATATGTATAATAAAATGGATATCCGGTGGTTGTTTTTACACTTAATGTCATATGTATGCGGCTTGCTTTTATGATTATCGATTTGGTTTTATATGCTTAAAAATTCAGTAAATCATGAACTGACATCTATCAATATGGTAAAAGTAGTGATGACTCTTATAATCTGAACATATAGATATGATGGATAACGGATTGGAGATTAAAACCGCTCCATCTCAATTTTCTTTAGTTCTTGTGTGTATGGATTTGCTTTCACTTTGTTGGCATAAAAACAATCCAACTGCCTGCATGTATTCGAGTATAAGTGAGAGATTGCAATTATTGGCGTAAAAAGAAATACATACAACATAATAACACAAAGTTATCAGACTCTGGATAAGAAGGCCATATCAGCTATTTTATTAAACTCTCCAAATCGGTTTTTCAAATATTTACCGACACCCAAACGTATGTAAGAAAATAAAAGACCCAAAAAACATGAAGAAGGTAGTGAATAAGAAGAGTATACTTAAATCTCAAATAAAAGCCGTACATGTAGACGATCATTTGTGCATCATACTATGGCACTAAAATAGATCTGTCTCCTGCTTTCAATTAGGTGTTGAATCGTGTAATCACTTTTAAAGAAACTATTCGACGGTAATTGTCTTGGTTACATGAATATCTGGGATAATTCAAAGTTTTATGTTCTTGATTTAGGCACAAATGCAAGAACCCTTTTGTTTTTAAGAATTTTTTTGCCTTAGTGTGTCTGTGTCGATTTGTTTCTCTTATATAAAGAAAAAAACTCAAGTCAATTAATTATGAGAATTAATCGGCTCATTAATCTCCTCATAATGTTCGTCCATTATAGCAATAGGGGTTACAAGTCCAATTGATTATGATGATTGAACCGCAGTAAAAGTTGCCCTTGAATAGGTCAAAAGCGTTACAAGTAAGTAGTAAATCACTTCCAGCAAGTCCAAAAACTCATCAGCGTACCAGGTAAATTGTTTGATCGTTATACTCACTGAAGGGTTGAACCTTCTGATTCGACTACTCCTTGATGAGGTCGTTCAGACTCTACTCACTAAAGAGTATAACTCACTGAGCTCACCAACTTCCTGATTTCCACAACACCACTATTTGATCCAAGGAGAGTCGGTGACTTGATGGGTATACACTCCATACCTCAAACCCTTACCAAGCATAGCTCAGACCCTTAATTGTAATAAATTTCCAACAATCCTCCACAATTTAGTACAATTCCTTTACATTAGATCAAACAATAAAATAAAACCTTAAGTATGAATGAAACTGTCTTGAAGATTAATATTACATCTTAGTACATTACAAGTTCCAAATATTCAAGAATCAGGGTGTTTTAACAATTGAACGCATCACCCTATTTGAATAACTGAAGATAATATACACACAAGTTTTCAAGCATTTAAAAATTACCTAACACTATACAAGCCATGTGTCCATATCCATTCGTGAACATAACTAGAGAAAAAATTCCAAAGCTCTCTAGAAGCGAAAAACTTCACATTTGCATAGGTAGTCCCTTTTCTGCATGCACCTACTCTTTAACTTTTACAAAGGGGCTATTAAGAAGTTATACGTCAACCTAACATTCAGCAGGAAGAAGCATACACTTGCGATGCGATAAGGATTTAAAACGTGCGTTTTTAGGGGTCATTTAAGCTCTAAACTTGTACATTTGTTATCAGTTATTACCCTAAATCGTTCCTTTTCACATTTTAGGTACTTGGGAGGCAAAAGATGAAAATCGACGTATTTTGGGCTAAAATAGACAAGAAAGTGAAGAAAATGACAAAGTCGCGAATCTGTCTGGAAAAGAAAGTGATGGAAATTTTACAAGCGACGGCTCAGAACTTTTGAAGACCCTAACACCTGACAGCGTCACATGTATTTGAAAACCATAATCCAGAGTAAAACTTATACGTGACGGCTCATATCTTTTAATAAGCGGCGGCATCAGAGAATCAAAGCGACGACCTCACAACAACAACTTGCAAAGGAAAAAACCTTAATAGCGGCGAGCTGACGGCGTCGTAATCATAATGTGACGTCGTCACAGTTGAAATACTATATATATTTTCACATGTTTCCATTATTGGTGTAACACTTTGGAGAGGTAAAACTCTATATGAATTTCACAGTTTTTGTGAAGATTTTTCAGCCGCTTTAGGTCATGTTTAATTAAAGTTAAGTAATCCCTCTTTAATCATTCAATATGTCTATGTGTTGTTTGATTATATGCTTTTCTTTTCTTCACTTTAACATGCTAGGCTAGATTTATTAATGTTTGCTTAGATCTAATGAAACCTAGTTATTAATTATTGATTGTTGCCTCTTGTTTAATTGGTTGCCTCGAGTTAGGGTAAGAAAACTAACTTAATTCTTATATGTAACTAGTTTTTCCATCTTATTAAATACAACCCTAGAGTGCACTAGTGGTTTTTCTCATTGTATTTATTGTGTGAATTGCGGATTGTAGATCTTAGGAGACTTAATAGACTTTAAGCTTCTTAGGGGATACTTATACGTTCATAGAATTTGGGCATTTGACACGTCCCTACAACTAATAATAAGGAATACAACTCTTCAATTAAAACAAGGACGTGACAATTCGGCTAATCAATAAGAGATAACTAGGGAGTAAAGAAATCTAAGTAAACACATTTTCCTATCGTAAGAGTTACCACCAATTTACTTTTCTTGCACGTAGTTTAATTTTAATTTATTTAGTTTTGTTTTAGCTAGTTATTGGTTAAAACGCCTACTATTCAAACCTCGAGATTTTAAATTGCTTTCTAAAATGTATAAAAATATAAAAAGACTCATCCCTCACCTTTCGACCTATCTTGACATACACTTCACCTTCACAACATTATTCCTCTAGAGAACAATCAATTCCTCGTGTCCTACATATACTACACTACAACGATTAGGTACATTGCCTAGGAGGATTGTAAGACTTTTGTGGTTTTGCAAAATTCCGCTATCAAGTTTTTGGCGTCGCTGCCGGGGAATAGTTTAGGCTTTGATTTCTATCCGCCAAATGTTTCTCCCAATCGACCAAATCCACTACAAAATCTACCCTTTCCACTTCAAAATGACATTTTCATGTTTTGTCAACATCATGGTGAATCTTTTCCCAATGCACGGACTCGTTTCAAATACTTACTAAAAAAATTCATTCATCAGGGTCTTGATTTATTGTTTCCACTTCAAATCTTTTACACTCGTATTGATCATGAGACCCAAAAGAGGCTTGACTATTTAACAGATGGGGAACTTTGGGAATTTGGTGCTAATGTAACATGGGAACATTTTGAGATTCACGCCCAATTTTAAAATGGAATATGAGACCCAACAACTGAAAGTTTAGACCTATTTTCAATTTGGAAGGCTCAATCAGAAAGTTTTTTAGGAATGAGTTAGTTAGAGTTGAGGTACCTAGGTGCATGTCATGGTTAGGTGCTACCATAGTACAAAATAAAAAACGCATAGGTGATCTTGATAAGATGGAGGATAGAGTAGAAAATCCAAGCCCATCGAGTATCTAACAAGTCCTACCATCACTTGATGAATGCACACCACCCATGACTTACCCAGAAGAAGTAGAAGAGACTATAGGAACCCCAATGGAAGTAGAACCTTTGGATCAAACACAACTAGAGGAAATAGGTTTGAATACATATAGTCATAACCTTTCTCTTAATTCTTGGGAAGTTGTTAGGAACACGTTATAATCATGAAGTGTCGATCATTATATTTGTAATAGGTCGTTAGTTAGTATGGTTTATAATTGTTTATTATTAATTATCTGGCTCGTGTAGTTGATAAGGATTTAAAACATACGTTTTTAGGGGGATATTTAAGCCCTAAATCGATACATTTTATATTTGTTACTGCTTAAAATCGTTTCTTTTCACATTTTAGTTCTTTCGGAAGCAAATTGCTGGAATCAAGCACTTTTGGACTAAAAGGAGCGAAAACATGAAGAAAACGACAAAGTCCAGATTTCAAGGCTGTTTTTCACACCTGACATCGTCCCAACTCATGGGGCTACGCCATCGCTTACAACACATGACATCGGCCATATTTTGCTTCTAACACATGACGGCGTCACGCCTAAATCCAAAAGGGCATTGCCCTTACTTTTTCACCAGACGACCAAGGTCGATTCCAAGACAACGTCCATAATGAAGCAGACGGCGTCACACTTCCTCACATGACGCCATCCCAACGATGATTTGTCCTAAGCGAAAACCTAATGATGGCGATGATTCTTAGGAAAGAAACCAATTATAGTATTTGTTGTATTGGGAAACCGAAATGTATTAGATTTGAATCCGGATTGTTCCAAGCGAAGGATGAATGAAGTTTAAAACACGTCGCGTTATTCGGGATTTGAATGGGTAAAAGGATTTTGAGTGATTTCTAAACTACGGGCAAGCAATAATAATAAAGGCAAATAAATCTACTAATCTTAAGGTGCAAACAAGTAATCTCAATTAAACGCATAAATTAAACTAAAGATGCAAATTACTTTATGCTAAAAACGTATTCTAAAATGCGAATTAATCTATTTTAACCCTAAAAGTGATATAATATTTTCTCTGACTAAAATGTGATTTAAAATTATCTAAAATTTAAAACTAATTTTTTTGGTTTTGATTTTGATTACGTTCTAGATTCTAATTAAACAACGGAAACGAAATTAAAGCACGTAAATAACACTTAATTCAAACTAAAGCATATAAACTAAGGAAAGTTACCTAAATGCAATTTATTCTAAAAATGTAACTACGATCAAATAAGAATTTAAAACTAAAATTTGCGATTTAAAACAAAATTTTGCAAATTTAACTTTAGGAATGCAAATTTATTTTCCTACACTCTAAATGATAAAAGATAATTTTAAATGTTTTAAAAGCGGAATATATATATATATATATATATATATATATATATATATATATATATATATATATATATATATATATATATATATATATATATGGTATAATGTATATAAAGAGTTTATGGGTTTAAAAAGTATAGGAAGGATTTTTACCATTAGATGTGTAATTAATGTTATGATTTGTGGTTAAGATGAATAAGGGTTATTAATGACAATCTACTAATTTTGTTGGGTCATTATGTATCATTAGGAAACAGAAAAGGGTATCATAGTCTTTTTAATATTTGTCATGACCCATTTAATTCAATTTTAATGTGTCATTATTTACACTAAATGTTTGTTTTAATCACATGACCCATTTAATTCACAATTTTGAATAGTTTATTTGGTTTCTTATTAGTGCCATGACCCATTTAATGTCATTCAATGACAATTACACGAACCTCTTTTTTTTTTAGTTTTTTTCTTCTTTTTTAGTTGGCATACAATTAGCTCATCCTTATAATATTTATAGTGACATGCTATTTTAATTTATATTTATTTATGACACATTAAATTTTTTAATACATATATGGTGAGACACCAATTTTTTAACACATTTTTTGTGTCACGCTTAATTTCTTAATACATATATAGTGGCATAACAAAATTTTTGACACATTTGTAGTGACTAGTGTCACACTAATTTCTTATTAATGACAAACTAAGTAGTGACACACTAAAATTTTAATGACACACTAATTTTTTTTTATGCATTTATAGTGACACATTAAGTTTTACGACATATTTTTAATGACAAACTACGTATTTTGACACACTTAGTTTCATACTGCATTTCTACTGACACATTAAGGTTTTTGTTTACACACTTAGTCTTTTGATGGATTTAAAGTGACACACAAAACTAATTGTTCGAGACACATTTCGATACACTTGACACACGATCCTCACACATACGACACATCGTTTTAGTAAAGTGACACATCCTTATATATATTGACAAATTTGACATACATTTAATTTATTATTTTATTCAAAAAGAAAAAAAAGTTGTATTTTGAAGTATAAGCAACGTGGGTTAGCATTTGAAATATTGAAACTTAAATAAGATATTAAAGAGGCTTAAATGAGTACTTAAAAGTGGATGTAAAATACCATTTCTACCTTTGCTAGTTTATTGACAAAAAATTCAATTTCTACCCTTTTTATCCTTTTTATCCTAAATCACTTTCTATTTGATCCAATATATATATATATATATATATATATATATATATATATATATATATATATATATATATATATATATATAATTTTTTGACTTTTGTTTAATTTTATGAATTAAAATCTAAATTCGGGTTTTACGTTTTAGGATTTTTTTAGAGATTTTTAAAAACTAATTTAACTAATTAAAGTTTAAACTAAAATTTAAATGGCAAACTACAACTAGTGACAATGAATATTAAGCTAGAATATGATAATAAAAAGATTTAACAAGCATAATACGAAGAATTAAACATAACGTTAAACTAAAAATCTAAACTAAAAATGATAAAAAGGTAAGAGAATAAAACCCGGTGATTTATACGAGAGAAATACCACCCGATCTTATAAACTAAATAAATTATTAAAGGTTATTTCTTTATTAACTTTAATTTTTCTAATTAGTTAAATAAAGTTTTACGCTTTATAAACCAAATAACTTAATAAAAGTTATTAAATTTGTAAACTTTAATGACTTTTAAGCTTATGAGGTAGGATCGGATTACACAAAAAATCAAGACTTTATAAAGGTTAGCACAAGTATATATATATATATATATATATATATATATATATATATATATATATATATATATATATATATATATATATATATATATATAACCTCAAATAATAGATAAACTAATCTTAATAAATCAAATCTCAACCACCAAACTCTCTCAAGGAGATATGTTTCCACAAAACAAATTTGGGTATTAAGGTTAAAGATTTAAAATATAAGAATTTTTATTTTTATTTTTTTTAACAAGAAAGAGAAAGTATTAAATAAATAAAACAATTAGGAAATTTAAAATAAAATAGTAAACAAGAAAAAATTATTTGTTTTCACAAAATAAAAAAAACTAACTAAAAACAGATAAAATAAATTCGGATTTTTTATTTATTTATTTATTTTTAATAAAGGAAAGGAAATAAATCAAGGAAAAATATCAAATGAACTCTGAAAATTACAAATATTTTTTAGAACCATTATAAAAGTGATAGAAGTTCACATAAAAAGTTTTAGAATTTTCGGAATTAAATAAGTATTTGTTTCCGTTTTTAATGCCTAAAATAGCTAATAAAACAAAATAAATAGTAAACTAGTTCAAAAAAATATGAAACTTTTACACTATCTTAAGAAAACTATAAGAAGCTACCAGAAATTTTAAAAATATTTTTTTGACGTTTTTTTCTATTTTTTAAAAATAAAATTCGAAACAGTTTTTTTAAAGAAAAAAGATAGAAGCAGTTTTTGATTTTTTAAAAATACTAAAACAACTCAGAAAAATACAAAAATGTTATGACGAAAATAAAATATATTTTCGGATTTTTTGTGAAAAAGAAAAGATTTTTAGAGACGTTTTACTATTTTTAAGCTAAATAAAACAATAAAAAGATAAACTTTAATGAAAATAAACAATAAAAAAAGGTAAAATTTTATAAAAATATAAATATGATATGTTGAACGTGTGAACGAAGCGTATAAAATACACTCACACAATCTTACATAACTCAACTCTTCATTGAATATTTTTATAAAAAGTTTTATAAAATAAAATGAAAGAAAAAAAAAGATTAAGAGATGAGATAATAAAAGAGATGCAAAGACAATAAATAAAATAACGTAACTTGCAATAAATAAATAAAACTTTTATAAAACTAAATAAGCATAAAAAAAATACAAGAGTTTGGATACAAAAATAAATAAAAGAGATGATAAAATGAGGTGAGGGAGGTGGGTATTTATAAACCCACAAGTTACACTTTGGCCCCTACTAGGGTTTTACAAATTTTCATAAAGACACCTAAACTATTAAGCCTTGGCACAAAAAGCCCCTAATAAAACTTGCTCCCCAAGTTGGATTTTATGTTTAAGCTTTGTAGCAGATTGCATTTTAGACATTGATCTTGGGCTCGGATTTGCTTGGGCTTGGACAGCAGCTTGTCATCAAAAAATATACAACAAATGCTATTAGTGGGATTTAAACCCTTGACCTCTTGTTAGAGAAATATGTCCCCACCCACTAGACCAAAAGACTTCTTGTGTTAAATATTTGCATTTAATTTCCTTTTAACCTTCCCTTTTCTCTGCTGATCCAGTTTTCCTTCTTTTTCAGCATCTTAATTAATTGCAATCTTCATTTGGTATTTAAATTTTTTTCTCTTGCCTCGATGCTCCAAATAAAATTATCATTAGACCCTTAACCCGTGTCCTTCCATTATCGTGCTCTTCTTTTGTCCATTTTGCAATATCCGTTACTGCACATACACAAAAACAAAAACACGATATTTATGGCTTTAGGGGTTAGTTTTGGTCTTTTGGTCCGGTTTGATAATCGAAAAGGTATATGTTTTCACATATACCAAAATACCCCAGACGAGAAGATTGCCGTGTCCTCACGCAATGTAATCAACTCACGCTTCTAAAAACAAAGATTTCAATCTCTTTCTACTAAACCTATGAAAAGTAGCAAAGATTCCTCAAAAGAGATTAAGAAACCCTTATTTCTAAAAACGCCCCGTTTACCTTTCATTTCTCATATAGATATTACGTTTAAGCACATTCCAATTATGAGTGACGGTTTGTTGAACTTTCATGTCGATCAATAACTCCAACATTTTTCAAAAGACATTTTTAGGATCACGGAGTAGGAAACACAACTCAGTGAGGAGTGACCATCTTGATAGAATACATCGTCCACGATTTTCACAAGTCCCCAAACTAAGCGTAAAATCGAAATCATAGCTAGATATGACTTTAGATGCTAACACTACCAATGGAAGTTACTTGTGTAATTAACTCTTGCTCCCATTTTCCTAATTCCTCTCTTTATTTTATTTTGGTGATAAATGAATTTCTTCATATTTTCTCGTTTCGATAACTTTTAGTCCGATAAAGATATGAAGTTCGAACGCTAAGTAGTTTCCAAACCTTCCTCGAAAACCGTTGCCAACAAGAATGAGGTCCATATCAAGGTCCTAATTTAAACGATTTAGGAGATATCCTTTTATTACGATCGAAACAACTCATCTACGAGTCCGAGACGAAGCTTTTATTTAGATATCTCCCAAGTCAAAGTTTGGCTTAACACTTATTTCAGCACATTTGCATTTTTGCAATTTGAGCCCTCGGTCTTTTCAACCACTAATTTAGCGGGATTACCGTTTTATCAGAAGTCTTATTATGACTTTGGAATTTTCCTCAACCTTTTTGAAGTCCATGACAACGGGGGTACCGTCAGACATAGAAAACTTTGATGGCTTTAGATTTTCACTTTGATACATTTGGGCTTTATTTCATGTTAATTTTTGCCAAACACCAAATCCCACGGCTTTTGTAACAATAGAAACGATAGCAGCAAACTATAAAGAATCATTTGTCTATTACACCGCAACACTGACAGTACCTTGATGTGTACCCAACCCTCATAAGCAAGGATTCTCTCGAGAATGAGTAAAAACTAATTTTCTCCTAAAACCTAACATCTTTAATTATTTTTACACAAATATGGGGTGAGACAATTTTGTGGGAGCAAAAAGCCACAAGTACCTTCGATGAGCTCTAAAAAGAACCAACTAGTCCACGCTCAACATCTAAATTCATAAATAACTCTATCATTTCTCGATCTCCGCAAATTTAAAATCTCAAATAATGAGATCCGCGGATGCTTAGCCGATAATTTAATTATCTATGGTTAAGGGAACAAGCTAGGGCTCAACACGCTCGGTCAAGTCAAAATTCTACTCCTACTCTCACCAGCGGAAAGTAAACAAGGTGTCAAAACATATATTAACTTAGCAAATGCTTTGTCAAATAATCTCAAGTCTCGCATTTTTAAAGTCACTTATTCGAAACTAGCAAAATCTTTCAAAGCTTTGCATATTTAAAATCACTTAGGGAAGCTTGCAAATTCTTGGCCTTGTGAGCTAGAATCGCATTTATAGCCTCTTGTCTAAGCAATTAGCAAAGTCTTTTCAAGAAAACATATTTAAAGTAACTTCTAAGAGACTAGCAAAGACTTTTCAATCATAAAACTAGCAAAAGCTTACAAAAATTTTAAAATTTTCACATTTTGCACAATTTTTCATTTTCTAAGGAAAATAGGGTTCAGAGTACACGGCAAAAAACAAGCAAGTGCGGTCAAATCAAATCGAAGATTACCCACCCAGACTAAAACGAAACATTGTCTTCAATGTTTAAAGGCAAGGGTATTAAAGAAAATTTAAAAGCCGTTTATTAAGTATGCTCAAAGATAAACGTTAGTCGATAAGATTTAGGATATCGGATTTCCAACAGCATCGGACATGAAACTCGAGTGGAGAAAAGACAAACTTCGAGCACGAGAGTCTTCATATCGGGAAAAGCCTAGACAAAAACATCACAAACAACAAAACACAAGAAATCGAAGAGGCTAACCCCTTCACGTCACTTATTAGAAGAAAATAGAAAGAAGATAAAGATAAGCATGGGGTGCCTCCTATGAAGCGCTACTTTTTTTGATCCACGAGTCGCTGGCCTGACTCCTCCCCGAATTCATTTGTCCTTGGGGAAGAAAATGGTAAGGATACCAGGGTCAAATATGGTGTCCTCATTCCCAAAAGAATGAGACTAGGTGGGTTGGGTGGGGAAGAAAATGTCGGGCTCAAGCACATAAGGGTCAAAAATAACACCCCCAAACTCTCAATGGTTATATCATGAAAGAATGATCCATCATCCGGAGACTTAGCAGGAGGACGACGGGATGATGGATCCAAGTGAAACGACTCCAAAGAAGAAGATAGTCCATGGTACAGAGAAATGCTACTTGAAGGCTCATCAATGAAGGCATCCATGATAGGATCCTTTTTCTGGATAACTTTAGTAATATGAAGTTCATCTATGACGAGTATCCCAAGGTTAAAAATTTTGTCCTTGGAGAGGAATGAAATCAAAGTATCATCTATGGGAAAATCCTCACGAGAAGAGGAATCACTCTCGGATAAAAAATATTGTAGGACCCGTGGATCAACAAGCTCATTAATAGATGTTTTCACTTTCTTTTCTTTCTTAGGATAAAATGGATCATCATATTCTAGTTCTTACAAAAGATCATTCTCTGAAGGAATCAAGTCTATGGGAGCAAGTTCAACGGCGAACTCCTCGAAATATGTAGGATCGTGTATTTATTGTGTTGATGATTCGGGTGGTCTTGGATGATCAAAATACATGTTTGCCATAGTTAGAGAGTTAGTAGAGAGAGAGGGTGTTCTTGCTAGAGGTTTACACAAATGAAAGATTAGATTAAAATGAGAAGAAGCACCACCCCTTCCATCCATGGAAGGGTATTATACTTACAAACATAACGACCTCCTATCGGCCCGTGGATCGGGAATACAATGGGTAAAGACCGTCCTTCCTCCACGGTGTTGCACTAAACTATAATACGCTACAAACTAATAAATAAACTACTAAATAACGTAACTAATGACAAGTATACGAGCTAACTTAAGCTAGATAACATTTGGGGTGACCGACACTTCACTATGGAATTTTCTAATTCCTAACAATCTCCCCCTAAGGGAGGTCACCCCATGTTTTACATTTCGAATCTTAGCAATCTATTCTTGACATTGTTCTTGAGCTCGTAGACTTCAATTCTTCAATTCCGCAATCTTTGTGCTTTTGTAGTGCAACTTCAAAGTCCGCATTGATTTGTACTTTCGGTGGAGGTCTTTGAACTGATCCACATCTTTGATGATCTTGAGCTTTCTTTGAGATCATCGACCACGAAGAAATCTCGGATCACCCTTAGTTGTGTTGCCGCATGTGAGGTTGTGACTTTCGGACCGACATGCTCACACTTTTGAATCATGGCGTCTTTCCATCGTAGTGGCGGAAGCCCTTCGGTTCTTGATATTTGCGCAGCAGCGAAGCATAGTATAAAATATCGAGAACCGGGTTATGTAGATATGCACCGATCATGATTTCTTCAATTAAGTGAGGTTCGTGAACATGCGGCTTTGGATTGACTCTCAATTCGATCACCGCAATCGTCGTGGTGTACCGCATACTGACGATTAGCAATAAAGCGCGCGAAAGTGTCTTTGATCACTTTCGTTGAATTGAGGTACATGACCACGGTTCCCGTTGATCAAGACAAATCTTTTTGTGATCGGTAGGATTCCTAAGAATCTCCTTGACAGGTTTCGCACTGTTCTAGCCGTTCTCAAATCGAACGTCTCAAAGAAGACAACACGGAGTAAGTGAACCGTAATTGAGATTCACCGATTGATGAAAATGATTTGAAAACAATCGCGTATTGCTTGAAGAAAGAGTTTTGCAATCGACGAAGGTTTTATGAGAAAGATCAATTTTCAAACAAAATACTTTTTGTATTAGAGAATGAGTACACATTCGACGTGCTAGCGAAAAGAAGAGATTCGCACATCGAGCGGTTTTTCTAAAAGTATTTTCAATCGAGATACTTTTGAATTTGAAATGAATACACATTCGACGCTAGAGAAAAGAAGATTTGCACATCGAGCAGTTTTCCAAAAGCATTCGTCAATACCATTCACGGAGCAAGGTTGATTCAAGACCGAATCGCCCCATTGTTTCTATCCGGTTGTCACAAGTTTGATCTTACGAGAAGATCTCACATGTCACCCACCAAGAGCTTGTTTGATGTTGGCTCTGAAGGATTTCCATCTTCATCGTGAATACTTTACATACCACTCGGATGTTACGCAATACCACAAGGATAATCGTAGGACTCTTAATATATACTTACTTTCCACATTGTGTGAAACAAAGAAGTCTTCATGAATTTAGTGTCCTAACGAGATATTGTGGATGATCTCATGGCTCTAGACTCAATAGTGCATTTTGGTTCCTTTGTCGGAGACTAGGAGAGGGTCTCCTTCTTCAATATCAACAATCTCTAAGAGAAAGTCGATAGATTATGTAGGTTCCCGTGTGAATGAAACAAGCCCTTTAAGAGGAACTTGAGTGGTTTGGGAAGTTTAGTAAAGTGCATCACTTTGGGTCCATGATGTCTTGTCTTCAATACCGGTGTTACCTTAGTAACCACCAAGAGCATAAGAATTGAACCCGGTTTACGCCCTAAGGTTGAATTGATGGAGGCTATTTCTTTTCACCCTTTTATCATTCATTTCTTTTCATTCTTCAACCCCTTGATGCTTACCGAGACTTCATAACTAGAACCTTGTTGGGTTTATTCCAAGACTAGCTCGGTCTCGCCCGCACTCTTCCCATTCCTCACTTTTCTCCTTTTTTCAATATACCTAAGGACTCTACACTATCTAGTGGATTGTCCACAGGTAGATCCCTCCGATTCGGCGGATCGTGGGAACGAATACCTAACCTAACCATCCTTATAACTCCATGCATAAAGTAAACTGGTCGGTCTTTTGGTATTGTTCTTTCCTTCATGAAACCAATTGAAAAATCATTTGGAAAACAATCAAGGTACTTGTGATACGAGATCAAAGCATTTTGTACCTTAATAGTTTTGATCATTTAGAAAACCTCCCCTCAACATGTGCGTATGATTTAGAAATTGTTTAACACAAGGAGGCAAGAGGACTTTGAAATATTTTCTTTGATCACAATTTTCATCTGAAAAAGCCATTTGATTTTCATGGTAAAATTCTCCCCTCAATATGTGCATAGGATATTTGAAATCATTTTATCACATAGAGGCAAGAGTTCTTTGAAGCACATTTACGATCACACAAGCCATTAAGAAACCATTTAAAACTCAATCAAGGTACTTTATGTTAAAACATAAAGCATTTGCACCTTGATAGTTTCTTTTCTTTAAAATGCTCCCCTCAATATATGCTTCGAGATTCAAAGCGTTTAGCACATATGAGAGAGCAACTGCACAACCGAATCAAAACAATCAATTTTTATCAAATTTCATTATTAAATCACAAATTCTCCCCGATCAAAAATATCAAATCCTTTGAGATTTTGGATCCCAAGTGATTTAATTAGGTTTAGAAAACATGGGAGAAAATGTGGCCTTGTTTAAATACTCATCCGGTTTTGATAAATCCTCCTCCTCAACATGTGCATTATGTATTTGAAATCGTTTGGCACATGGAGGCAGGAGTGCCTTTAAAGGACTAAAACCAATTCCATTTAAAACAGATTTGAGATTTAAAACACGATCTTTACCCGATCGAAATATCAAACCATTTGAGATTTGTGATCCCAACCGATTTAAATCATTTAGAAAAATTTGGGGAAAGACGTGGCACGATTCAATTTTGAAAGATGATGATATGGACCATTTTAAGACATTAAAGATTGTTAGTGTCGGTATGATAGTTTTTAAGAGATCTTTTAAGTAAAACAAAACAATTTCACAATCAAACAAGAACAGAAAAGATTTCATTTTGAAAGACCTTGATTCTAAAGAAAAAATCATACCATGACATAACATTAAATCTTTAGATCACCACTTTTGTTGTACAAAACGGACTTTTGAAGATATATTGTATGAAAATATTTTAAATTAAATCACTCTCCCCTCAATCGATGACCAAGTCGATAATTGAGTGACTTAAGTTTTGATAAAATGGAGTCCGTGATTTTCAAAATTTAGTCCAATATATTTTCAAAACAATATATTCCATTTTCAAAACAATTTATTCAAATTTATCAAAATTGTTTAAAATGGTATCTGCACAAAGATAAGTTTGGTGGTTGAGAAGCTTCCGTTGTTCTTTGTAGGGCTTGGAAGAAAACCGTCTGCAGATGCGATGAGACTTCTTCTTACGTTGCATTTTGAATGCCAACCGAGGTCAAATTAAGCTCTGTTTCTTCAATCACTTAGAAGAAAACCATCTCACGATGCGGTGAGACCTCTTCGTTGCATTTATGCCAACTCTCCATAGAAGTCCGATTAAGCTCCGTTTCTTCATTTGTCAACCCAAGATATAGTTACCCTTTCCTTTCGGCATCCAATCATCTTTAATTGTGGGATCCGGATCGGGAACATCGTTTATACCAATATACACGCACACGTTAGTGAACACACATACAAATATATGGTGGTCGACATCACCCAAACAACAATCGACTAATAAAAGTCAATGCAACATATCAATCGATCACATAAATGTATAGGAATAATGTGTTCATCAAACTCTAATCATCTAATCCTAGCAATCATATACTAGGCACCTAGTCCTTCAACATAGGTTAACATCATTTTTAATTAAGCATATTAGGATAATTAAGAAAGCCCGTTAAATGATGTAGATTTGAAAAAAAAACATTATCCCCTCAATCCATGACTCATTTTATGAAAAGATTAAAGCGCTTGAAGTCATTGATTGAGTTTTCAATTTAACAAAAACTACGAATCGATTGTTTTAAAAGCAACTCATTTACCACCATTTTAGAAAACACCAAATATTTTTCAGAAGAATTTTAGACGGAAAAACATTTGTGTAGGAGCAAAGATCCTTGACATACTTTCCTCAAATAGTTTTAGGATAAGTGCATGAAATATTTTGAAAATAGATTTAGCTCAAGACTTTCCTTCCTTTAAAGAACGGGTTGCTATGAAATAATAGCAAGCCATTGTTTAAGCACAGGTTCTGATCAAGTAATCGCAAGCCATTATTTGAAGCTTGGGTTACTGATCAAATAAGCGTAAGCCATGGTTTGTGACATGTTTAGAAAAGAAATATTTACACCTTCGCTCGAACTTCATCTATGGTCCGTGCCATTATTGAATGACATTTCTAAGACCGTAGATGTTATCGATACTGAAGACATGTCATGTGAAAACATATTTTGGTATTTTTGAAATTTTCGATTTTATGGGTTTTTGAAGGTTTTATATTTTCTATTTTCTTTTGTTGGTTTTCTATTTTTGTATTTTGTTTCTTGGTTTTATATTTTTGTATTTGGTTTTTCTGAATAATATTTACAAGGATAGATTAGATGATATAGTTAAAGAAGATGATGATACGAGTACCGAGATAAGGATATTGAGCAAGACGTCGTAGAAGATAGAAGTCATCAACTCTTAAACATTCACCACCAAAGCTTCCGGGGCTCTTGAATCAAGAAAGAAATTGAACCATCCGAAGTGAGACTTTGGCGACTTCCCCAAACCGAAAATCCTTTAGGTGAAGCGATTCAAGCTCTATTTCAAGCTTGCCTTAGCCAGTGCAGAGAAGCACACCATTATCATAAATCCGCTGCTCCTTTCAAGAATAATCACCGTGATTATTAGTTCGAGGTTATATCATCAACAAGAAAAAAAAGACCGTATCATCCCACACATAAAACAATCTTCATCAAATTTCTTTTCATCGACGTCTCAAGCAATCCATTCAAAGGTGTCCAGAGAACAATTCCCCAAGTAGTTGAATTGATGCGGTCGGTCTCTTTGTATAATGCTCAAGAACTCTCCGAATACACGGCATGAGGGTAATGAAGAACAACTCCCAATGTTCACATCTTTCATTCTCGATGAATGTGTATGAAGCTCAAGAACCAAGTACACCAATATCCAAGAACTCTCCCAAATACACATCATGCCCGGAAGGAAAACACCTCCCCAATGTTTGTGGTAAACAATGGCTTTCTTCCACGATGATCGTGTATGAAGCTCAAGGACCAAGTACACACATTCCCCAAAGAGAACAACCGATAACATTGAAGAAGCGGCCGAATCATCGATTATCTCTGCGGGTGACAATCTCTGCGGATGTCAACACCGGAATAAGTGATTATATCTCGAATCATGATTAAGCCCTCAAGTAAAACAGTGAGCATCCCTAATGTTCACAATTCTCTCCCCGATGATTGCGATAACATCGAGATCATCACACACCAATGTACCTCTTATATCTTGAAACATTTTCTAACATCTCTTCCCCACATAGTTGAAATAAGAACACTAAACGCCTTGAAGAGTAAAACCTTGAGTTTCTCTGCGGTCATGAAATTTGTTTTCGGGATAACTTCAATCACTTAGAAGTATTAAGTCCATCAAGTTTACTCGCCATGAGTCAAACCTTGAGTTTCTCTCATGTAATCACATTTGTCTTCCGGGATATCTTCAATTACTTAGAAGTATTAAGTTCATCAAGTTTACTCGCGTTTGAATCGTGTCTCCTTCCCCTGCTTGGTTTTGACATTTCGTAATCAGCAACACTTTGAAAGCCCGAATACAAGAAATCTGTTGAGAAGAACCTTAGAAGTCTTTGTGAGAATCAACTTGTCAAGAATATGAGCAAGTCTAATTGGGATTAAATTTGACATATCACTCTCCCCAATTAGTGCTCTCCCTAAACCGACAATCTGTTTGATAAATGCCATGAATTAAGAAGAAGTCTTTAGATTGTTAAATGCAACTCGTCTTTAGTCTTCTAACATGTAGCGTAAAATGTAGAACCGATCAGACTCGACCTTCTTCAAGATTGTCCAGTTGGGAATAGAAAGTTAACATCTTCAACTCACCAAAACAAGAACATCACCAAAAGCATCCCAATCAACTTACATCTTGCAAATCCCTTAACTAAAATCCTCCCAATCAAACAAGAACAGAAAGATGTTCATCAAGGAAATCGAGAATCGTGCCAAGCGAACACACAAAATGGTAATACCAAGCAAACAATCACATCAAACAAGAAAGAAGGTTGTTCGGAATCATCATGTTGATGTGCACGTGAAGCATTAACCGGAAGAACTTTGTCAATAAACTCATATCGACTTGTGAAGATGTCAACAAACGGCTCTTAAGAAGAAACTCCATGTGAAGATTACCCGATAAGAAGAAGCTCGGTTCTTACATGAGTTTAGAGCGTATGACCATTTAAATTCTCAAATAATAATCAACCATGCGATAATTTCACACTTCTTCTCCCCTCAAGAATTGCATACGGAGTTGCCATTCTTGATTAAATAAGTGAAAATCATCCGAATATTCTATTCACACTTCTCTCCGCAAAATAAGCACATGATGTCGCCATCTTCATTATAATCGAGCAAGTGGAATGAGAAAACAATCGATGGTAGCCAGTTCACTTTATGACCCAAGCGCATGGAAAAAGTATGAAGCATGTTGATGAGAATGGTCATAATAGAGAAGATTTCTTCTTGGAAGATAAAGCGTAATCGACACGTACACTTTTCTTTTCTTTGTAGAACGAGGCATGAGCTGTTGTGTTCATACGTCATAAGAAGATTTCTCTTCTTGAAGATAATGCGCATCAAACGCATACATTTCTTTTCTTTGGAGTACGAGGCTGAGGCGATGTGAGCAGACGTCATAAGAAGATTTCTCTTCTTCGAAGATAATCTTCAAAAGCGTACATTTCTTTTCTTTAGAGTATGAGGCCCGAGCTGATGTGAACAGACGTCATAATCTCTCTTTTCACTCTCTTAGCAAAACATGTAATTAACCCCATTATCATTCAGTGAGGCTCTTTGTAGTAACAACTGATGGAGAAAACCCGATATGATGAATTTGACCACAAGTAAACTAACCCGAACTCGTGACTTAAACTTGCACATATGTAACAAAGAGCGGTGTCGAGAATTCATGCCCTTTGAATCTCTAAGTACTCTATACTCTTCAACCAACCAACCATCAAGTAAAGACGTACATTACCTCTTGAAAATCCACAATTGAATGTGACTTTGAGCACTACAACGTAACTCCTTTAAGTGATAGTTATTTTGAGGTGATAAGAGCCCAATTCCCCAAGTGGTAAAAAGAAGAGGTAAAAGTCACCCAACAATAACTAGATTTCCAAGTCTTCGTTTTTGATAATAAGCTCGAACAAGGATCTTGAAGAATCTTCATCCAACCATCCCGATACCTTGGATACTAAGTACACTACTCGTGATATTTCACTTGACCTCAAATAAATAATAAAGAATTAACCCGTTGTCACATCTTGTTAAAAGCTCAAATCTAGCCTCCTTTGATCTTAAAAGTGAACTTTGATAATGGTTTCATCCGACCATGGTAAATAGCACATAACCCGTAAAACCTTGTAATAACCAAAATGCCATGACGAATATCAAACACACATCCAATTCATGAAATACACCCTTTATCCTTCTTGAGCGAAACGTAGCACCAACATCAAGTAAGATCCAGATTTACACTTTCTCTTCTCCAAGATGGTTCCATCATTACGGATTTTACAACTCTATGGTTTAAACCGAGAAATAGTTTCTTTTCGGGATTTTACAAAACCAAGAATAAACCGTAAGATAGATCCGGAAATGCACTTTACTAATACCAGGATGTTTCCATTGTCACGGATTTTACAAGTCTATGATTTAAACCGAGAAATAGGTTCTTTCGCGGATTTTACAAAATCAAGACAAAACCGTAAACAATGTCGACTTGAATGTGTTATGACGACTTTGGTTTCGGTGTATATATGTTTTAGGGAACATGCGTTGGTTCATCAACGGTTCATTATCCAACATCAAAACCATTAAATACTTTGGTGGACACACCATTTCTGGTCGTCGGCTATTATGGTGACCAAATGGTGAAGTAGACCCGATATGCCAAACTTGATCATGAAGTAAAATTTCCCAGATTTGCTACTTAAGCTTGTACTAATCCTCGTGAAAAGAAACGGTGTACCCAATGTACAAAACCTCTTGACATATCCTCAACTGCGTGAGACACCGAAGTGATAATTACGTTGTGGGTTAAGCAAGAAATAGTCACAACCGTAATTAAATAGCCAAGTCTTTATCACCCTCTATAAATGCCCAAACAAGTCATCTTCGTGGAAGGGTAGAAAGAAAGAAGACGAAATAAGTAAGAGTGTCCGGAAAAACTTCACTTCCACAAACACCCTCGTAGTCAACATTTTTCCAATCATCAAATCAAGCCGGAAAAAAAATAGTCTTCATGAAAATTCATAAACCAGAGTGCCAAATCACATATCCCAATGAATCTCATCATCACATCAAATCACATCTCACATCAATATAATATCATAAAGATCTCATATAACACTACACTCACAATCAACGTGTCTGACTTATTAGCAAATCGAATCAACAACTTGCAGCCCATATAAATCAACTTCCGGTCTATTTGAAAATTCAATTGATAAATCCAATCATTATACACATACTAATATTTTCAAAGGCCCGGTCCAACTTGATTTCACGTGATGCCTTTGTCTAATCCGTTTAGCAAGACACTATAGTCCATGAAAGGACGTAACAACAACCCTGAGCCCATGACTTAAATAATAACTTCAAAGCCCAAGTCGTTCAACTTAAGTAGCGTGTAGACAGGATCAGACGACAATATCCGGTAATCATTTATGTCATACCATTCATGTTCCAAATTCAAAAAAACGTTAAATATCCCACAAATTACATATCCGAATTACATTGACATTTGATGTCACGAGAGACCCAAAGATATCTAATACCCATGCAGCCCAAAAAAAAGATCATCTGAGTCCACACCAATACTTTCGTAGGAGATGATAAAAGGCCCAACACAAAAATTAGAACCAAATCCATAGCACATAGCATACCGGTTATATAAAAGGACTTGTGATAACCTAATTTATCTCACATTAAGTCTAAACCTAATCTCACACTCAACAATATTCGCCTCTCTCTCACCACAAATAATCCGCCTCTCTTTATCAGTAACACAACCCTAATCTCTTCTCAAACAAAACGCCTACCTCATCCAAATCACTTTAACACAAACCCTAATATCAAATATATCCGCCCCTAATCATTTACCACAGATACTCAACAAACCCTAATCCAATCCAACGATTCCATTCATGCTCGCCATAGAGTTGGCTTGAGCACGATATTACAGCCACAGGGATGGCTTGATGTCGTAAATACCACAGGGATGGTATGGAGGTTAAGAGGCTGCCACGAAGGATGATGATGAAGACTGACTCAATCTTCAAGACATGATAAGGGTCTCGGGTAGGTTTAATTAATGTTGCCTTTTTAAGTCTAGTCAAGAACGAATAGATGATAAGGTTATAACAATCTTGTTATAGATCTTGTTAGGTCACTTGTTTTACAACACAAGCTTATAAGAGAAAAGATAAGGCGGATGAACAAGTATCAAGCACACACACATATAAACTAAGGGACGGTTAGGCGTAATGTATGTGAATGAAAGAAAACTTGAACAACCAACCTCGAATGAGGGTTTACAAGAGTTTATATAGGCAAGGAGCTAGGCAACCTCCTCTCCTTCCCTATTCCTTATTGGACTTGGATCAAGCTTATGGGCCTTCTACATAAGCTTGACCTTAAACAAACATAAAGGCCATAATAAAGCTACCTATTACATATGAAATATAAATACTTGAAATCTTGTTTAGGAGTGATTCCAACAATCTCCCCTCAGTATATATGAATGTAAGCGGTGAAGGCGTTGATGTAATAGTAGCGGTGACGTCTTCGACATTCTTCTTTCTTGTGAGAGGAATTGCCTTGATTCGACGTCATCTTTAACTTTGTTCTTTGATCATTGTTCTTTGTGGTGAAAGTGATAGTATGTTGTTTTACGCATCGATGCGCCTCAGTGCGCCTTTTTGCTCGGTGTCTTCATGTGATTCTTCAACATGCTCACACGCTCTTTGGCGTTGGAAATCAATCTTGATGAAGTTACGTAAGTCTTTGACTTTGTAGATTCTTTGATTGATGAAGAATCATTACATTGTTGTGTTGCATTCGAATAGAACTTCCATTAGTGATGATGTTGGCGTGAGCATGAGAAGAATCACCGATCATCCCGCTCCGGAACTTCCATAAGAAGAAAAAATTGCAAGCGGTTAGTAATAAGCGGTTTCAAGCACTTACAAGTTTGAACTTCGAGAGTGTTGTGAGATAGTGTGAAAACACAACTCTAATTCTTACAAAGGCCGTTCTGAACTGGAGTCCACAAGTGAGATAACGAGATGTACGAAATACATCTGATTCGGATGAGTCATTGAGGTACACCAAGCATCACCTCACGACAGTAGACCATTTGAGACACACCAGCGTAATCCACGGGAGTTACCGAAGTGACTACCGCTGTGGTGTTTGATGTTGACCACGGCAGGAGTTTCCATTCAATCACTGAGGATCGCGGATGTGAACCTCTCATAAATGTTCTCGACAGTTGCTAAGATCATGAAGGACTCGATATGAACCACCGATGATCTTATTTGTTGATCATCAAGTG
Source organism: Chrysanthemum lavandulifolium (assembly GCA_022545495.1). Lineage (NCBI taxonomy): Eukaryota > Viridiplantae > Streptophyta > Magnoliopsida > Asterales > Asteraceae > Chrysanthemum > Chrysanthemum lavandulifolium. Next base: position 203,714,306 of record CM040239.1, read on the forward strand.
ATTAAATGTCAAGTGTTCTAAGAGATCTTTTGATGAATCTCGTGGCTCTAGACTCAATAGTGCGTTTGGTTTTCTGAGAGAGACTAGGGAGAGGTCTCCTTCTTCAATACCACGATCTCAAGAGAAGGCCAATAGTTTATGTAGGGTTCCACAGAGAATGAAACAAGCTTCGCTGAGAGAAACTTGAGTGGCTAAGAAGGTTTAGTGCATGCGCCACTGGGTCCATGACTAATTTTAATCTTCAATACCGGTGTCACTAAGTGACAACCGAGTAGCATATGAATTGAACCCGTTATGCCCTAAGTTGAATAATGCGGAGGCTATTTCTTTTCACCCTTTACTTTTCATTTCTTTTGATTCTTCAACTCCTTCTTTCTCCGATTCTCATTTTCTCCTTTTACAATCATTCTAAGGACTTTAACACTAACTAATGGTAGTGTCCTTGGGTAGATCCCTCCGACTCTGGCGGATCATAGGACAGTTATTCTAACCTTAGTCACCTTATAACTCCATGACTAACCTATGTTTGCCATTGAAACCATGTATGTGAAAATATCTCTCAAAGGGTTTGTAGATGAAAAACATGTTCGAACCACTGTGAGAGATAAGTTTTGCATAAATACTCCCCTCACATGTGCTTAAGGGTATTAATGGTTTAAATGCACGGTGAGGAAAAGCGCGCACTTTTGAATTGATCCACGAAGATAGACAATCCCCATGAGACACAGTTCGTTGCATAGTTAAAGAGTTGCATTGTCGACTTTTGGTGACAACTAGCTCTAATAACTACCTTGAAGGTGTAGACAAACCTCGAAGGTTGTCATACCGTCGAGTTCATGTCTATCAAGAGTTTCTCGAATGGTACTTTCTACTTGGACAAGTCCCTGCGAGACACGTTTACATTACTAGCGAACTAGCTTGAAATTATTACCGTCGAGGACAAGTCTTTTCGAGTTACAAGCAGTTTAGTATCGTCAATTCGTTGGTTAAGTCACAAGTACATGATTCATTTGCATTTTGCCCAACATATTTCTTATCACATAATTTTCTCCCCTCAAAATGGCATATGAAAATGTTATTTTTGAAACGCTTGAGAATAAATATGACCATTTTGAGTGTTGCGGGAAGAATGACCCGCGTGAACAATTTGTGAACAAAGTTTTAAATCAAATACTCCCCTCAACTAGTGATATAAGCGGTTGAGGTTTTGAAAATCATATGGGGAAGTACTTGTCTTTTGAGCAAAACCTTGAAAAGTGAAAGGTTTGATAGGTTTACTCAAAATAAGAAGCTTTCGCTCCTTTTATAAGGATTGTGGCATTGAGGCGTACCACGGGGTCCTTTCTTGTCACTTACGGGTTGTACCTTTGTTATGTGTGCACAAGCCATGACATATATAATCAATCATCCAAAATTATATGAAAGAAGCAATTCAAGGGGTACCGGGAAGTGCGGTGATATTCAGTGATGCAGGCGTTGAAAGCCGATGATGTTTCTCCCAGTCGACCACCAACATAGCTTTCCAATCGTGCAGGCGATCCTTCGAACAACTGTTCATCAATCATGGTGATGATCGTCTCACATCCCTCATTTCACGAGAATTCCAAAGCATTAGGATTCCCAACTTTCGGTGATATCCTTCAATCATCGCCAATCCATCCCTAACCGACTTCAAGGTATGATCCCCAATTTGTAGAGTTCACTACACGCCATTAGGCGGTTTCTTTGAAGTTCACTGCGGTAAACAACGCAGAAAGGTTTCTTGATGGCGTGAGTTGTGTGGTGGTTGATGTCGGGAAGATCAAGGCGTGGTGGAGTGAAGTTTACGTTTACGATATGATTCAACGACCATCGGATATCTTCGACACGTTCTTTGATCACTATCGTCTAATGAAGATGAGAACTGACTTGATAAATTCACGTTGAACTTC
>CM040239.1:203716336-203771128 GCA_022545495.1 Chrysanthemum lavandulifolium
GTTCTTGAGTTGCTAAAATCGATGATGACCTTCTTGAAAGTGATGAAGAAATCTTATCGCTGAGGAGAAGAAATGGGCCGAGGTTCAAAGCGAACAAGAGCCTCGGCTGATCCTGATGTGATGAGTCACCTTTTCAAACTAAAGACAATGACTCACCTCATCCTCCACTCGGCGAATTCAAAAGGTTTGACAATGTTCTTCCACTCACCGAAAGACAACCGTTACGTGGATCGGTAGGGCTACAAGGCATTTCGGGGTTCTTGAGCAGTTTGGGATCAACACCATGAAAGGCTGCCGCCGATTCTGACGACCTTAGATCGATGTGCCCACCTTCATCGAAAATGTTCACGAGCGGAGATCTTATGTACCACCATCTTGTCAACTGGATGAACACATGGTTAAGTTCCTCAAGCATCTTGAGAAAGTTGGGGTTACGATTGATGAAATCGGGGACGATTGTCAAAGAAGACCAGTAGCTCAATGCCAAAGTCTTTGGAGGCCACTGAGGCATATGCAAAAATTCATCCAGCTCACCGACCTTATAGAGATGCTCAAGTCCGCAAATGTTGTGGTCTTCAAACTTGATTCGGACTCTTGAGATCACCATGGACTCATGAACACTCGGTGCTACCTTGACTCGGGCCTCGTCTTCTATGGCTTGGAATCTTGGTCCACGAATGAGCGCCTTGGAGTTATCTCATGCGAACTTGGATGCAAAGGTCATTTGGTCTTTAAGCGGATACTTGAAATAAATGCCATGATGATTGAAATCTATCGGGCCTTCAAAGGTCAAGTGGTGGTCCCCTCGGCACCTACTCCAACTCTTGCCCTCACCGGCCGCTACAGCAGTTGAGGAGGAGAATCTTACCTGAAGAAACTCCTCTTCACTTTGAGGGGAGCAAAAACCACCGATCTCGGCTCGAACTCAACATCATCATCATCCGGTCTCTGCGGTACCAATCTCATCACTTCCACCTCATGCAACAACAACAACAACAGCGGTCTTAACACCAATCATGACAACAACACCTCCCATTATTGCATCATCTTCCTCGGGAGACGGAACAAGGGCAAGGCATACCGACAACCATCGGGCGAGAAGATTCCTACAAAATCGGTGACCTTGAATACCTCTTCACTCCTCAACGCCTAACCAAACACCTTGCTAAAGAAGAGAGGAAATTGAAACAAGTCGAGGATGAAAAGAAGACTAAGAAGGAATTGACCAAAGTGATTGCGAAGAAGTGAAAATGTGGGAATAGATGCAAGCAAGCTCAAAAAGGGTCAGAGGCGGATGAAGTTCATGGAAGCTCAGTGCTCAAATGGGCTGCAATGAGGCTCGGTATGAAGAAAAGAGAAAGAAAATGAAGCTCTCGGGCAAAGCGAATTAAAGAATATAAGCGGACAATGACCGATCGAAGGCTTCTGAAAAAAATCGCGATGTCAAAATCATTCCCAACACCAAACCATTGGCTATGAATGTTTACTGAGGGATGACAAAAGACACTTTGAGGTTCATGATCCTTAAAATTGATGACTTTGGGATCACCGAACTTGATGAACTTGGTCCGATCATTGGAAAGAAGCAAAATAAGGTGGTCAAGGAGGCGATGAAGATGCTTAGCAAAAGATATGAAAGGGTGAGGATGCACCAACCCAATCGAAATTGACTGCCTTGATTGCACCTCAAGGATCTCAACCACAAGCTTCCACCGGCAAAAGGAAAAGAGTTGATTTCAACACGAGATCAAAGTGCACGGCCTTGAATGCAACAGAACCGCACGAGGTGTAAATTTTGTGAGCTGTCTAGTGATTGAAGAGCACGAAAGAGGGCTATTCCACATTGATGTCTATGGGAACCACGCATTTCAAAGATGGAGTGACATTAATCGGTGAGTGGGTGCAATGATCGACTATATTCTGTGGCCTCTCGGATCCAATCCCACCAAGCGTCGCCGGTTACATCAAGACACGAATGCTAAGCTCGAGACCATCTTGACAGGAAACACTCATCACCAAGAAAGTGAAGCTTGAAGCACCGGGAATCCATCGGATTGACATCATTTTGTTTTATCTTTTGTACTAGTGATAGGAACTATGTAATCGATCAATAAGCGATGTATGTTTTATTCATTTACTCGGTGTTCCTTATTGTATTCATTAGTACATTCGATGTAAGAAGAAGCCTCTTGCTCACTTACATCGATCAACCACTTAGGCTATTTGTATATCCAAATAGGGAGGCTGTTGGGTTCGATAAATACCCAAACCCCTTAATCTAGGATTTGAATGAAAATAGCCCAAGTATTTAATCGCTAACACAAAGCAGTCCTTGAGTGCATAGTCTCTCGGTGGAGTCGTCTTCGAGGATACTCAAGAAGAGGCAAAGAAGAAGTCTCTCCACTCGGTGGGCGGAACTTAAAGGGTGAAGGCGAGTCAAGAAGAAGATGATGGATTCGGTGGTGATGACAATAACTCATGAATCCCTAAGATTCCTCTCAACTTCTTACATGAAGACAAACTGAGTAGAAGGCGAAGGATGTAAGGCGAAGAAAGAGCGGGACAAGGCGGGAAAGGTTGAATCGAGATAAGGCGAAGTCCTTATCAACCAAAGTCAACTTTCACAGAATGGCAAAAGATCGAGACTAGGTGTCATCCGAACTTAGGAAAGTAGTCTTGTCTCTTACCTAGAATAGTCTTTATGTGAGACAAAATACATCAAGATTTTGTCTTACGCATGATGTCGGTTGTCACTTAGGAAAGAGTCAAATACCATACATGTATAAATAGCATAAGAGATGGAGTGAAAGGTTAAGCTTGTGAATTGTAAAACACACATACACGCAAGCCATCTTTTCACTCCTCAAATCTAACAGTTCTGAGATAGCTCGGTGAGCTCTAGAGTTGTGCTCGGACTTAGCTGAGCTTAGAGAGGAATCACCCAACTTTGTTATTTCAATCCCAGTACTATTCCATGAGTACTTGGGTAGCGTGTATTTGTTGATTTATTTCTAATAAGAATATGATGTTGAAAATTACTTAGTGTGTTTTCTTTATGTTAATTTCGGTCATAGTTCACTTTTAACTTGTTTTATAAACTTAAACCGTTTTAAGCGATAGTGAGCGGGAACAACGATAATATTATCCCATATGATCAATATGTGACACAAAGTGAAAGTGAGATTGTACCAAGTGATGTTTCTTCCGCGATCGATAATGACTATGTTTTTATGAATACTTTGCATGTGCCTCGATGATTATGTTACCTCGAGCTGAATGCCTATAAAGAACAAGTTGCTATTTATGAACAACGTGCTAAGTTTGAGTTAACTACCGTGAGCGGTGAAATGGATGACCAAATGCGTACAATCATTAGAAAAAGTAATTTTAGAGAAGAAGTGTTAAAACAAGAGTTAAATTCCTTACAAGAAAAGCTTTCTAAAGCTGTTAAGCAAAAGCAAGAACTTCAAGATAATGTTAAAGTGCTTAAACAAGAGTTCAGTGCTAAGGAATCAAAACTTTTGAATGATTTTTCCAATCTAAAACTTTAAAAACAAGCTTGAAAATAAGTTGTACGTCAAAGGAATACCATTAGGACTACTCACATGATCACTAAGCATAAAGTCTTAGCGATAAGCATAGTATTCCTCTAGTTGAGAAACCCAATCCTAAGTATGGTAAAATAGCTAGAGAGGCTCGAAGGTAATATATGATGGTAATGAAATCCTTAAGCCTGGCAGAAACCTAGTTGCGCTAAGTGCCTTGAGGAAGATATGCAATTTGAAGAAGTCAATAGGAGAAAATGGATAAGAAGCTAAAAGATCACGAGTGTAAAAAGCAAAACATTACGTTCAAACCCCATGATTACACAAAGAAAATTGGATCTCCACAACATGTTCAAGCCTCAAACTCAATTAACCCCATAATGATTTTTGGAAGAAAGATATGGATAAACAAAAGTTAATGTACTTGTTGAAACAAACACTCCCTTTAGGAAAATGCTGCGACTCTGTGTATCCTCCAAATACACCAATGCACTTAGTTCCTAGAACTATTGTCACTAATAGCAAGACCTTAATCATTTTGTATGTTGTTTATCAACTATTCGTTAATTTTGAGAAGACATGTAAGAAGAGAATCACACCTACGGGGATAATCGAAGGGAAAGGGTTTTGAGCAAACTAAAGAATGTTATTTAAGCGAGGTCATGCCCTTCTTTAAACAATTAAAGGTCAATTTGAGAATCTTCAAAAGGGATTAACTCGAGATATCAAAGAAATGGAAAAGGAATTTGATGCAATGATTGTTGAGGTAAATGATTATGAACGGGAGCTCAAATATAATAAAATTGAAAGGAAGAACTTGCATATCTTAAATGAGAACTTAGTATTAAGTTGTGTGGCTCAAGATGTGTTTTATACTATTACTAAGCATTCTATTACTGCCTCTCAATTTCATGAATTAACTGTTGCCTTGAAAGTTTCCCATGATCGTGTCATTGAGCTTGAAATCAAAAACTCAAAACTAAATGATAAAATTGATCAGGATGATCACGATAACTTGGTAAAACAGTTTTCTAAGCTAGAAGTTGAACATTTTAATTTGCAACTAAAATATCAACATCTTAAAGAAAATGTCAAAACCTCAAACTTCAAGACATCCTCGAATGTTCGAGTTTGATGGACTTTTGAAATAAACAAGCGTGTGAGCAGATTCAAGCTCATTGTAACACGATCGAAAGTTGAAAGCCCAATTTCACAATTAAAGGGTGAAAAGAACAACATGACTTGCTCCCAAATGCCTCCTCCTTTAGATTCTCGGTGTTCTCAAACTTTTCATCTTCAAAACTTGGTTAATGTTTTACAAAAGGAATATGAGAGTTTTCTAGAAGAAAATAAAAAGTTAAACAACACTTTAAAGAGTTATATGATTCAATGAAAGTCACTCGTGACAAGAACAACGAAAAATAACGTCTTTACAAAAGGAAATTGAGAATCGAAGAGTCGGGAAAAGGGAAAATGCCACTTGTCTTTAATGATAATGTTGCATCAAGTCATCTCTGATCGCAAATATCTTGATTGTTAAATACATTTCTCCTCATCTAAGGAATAACAATTTTTATTTCATAACTACTTTGCTCGCCTTAAGGATAGTCTTGAATATCTCCGTGAGATTGTAGAAGAGGATTTCATAAATAAGCCACTTGATAGAAATTAGGTTTGCTTGCATTCGTGCCAAGCGATCTCAAGAGCTGTTAGAGTGTTTAATAGCAACATGTCCTAAATCCTTAGGTGCGAAAGGTAAAGTTGTGATGCCTTGCTCGATGCCTAGTGATAAGTATGCAACTCATTCTATGCCCAGATTAAGCAAGTAAACTTTAGAGTGCCTTCAAGTAGTTGGATCCTGCACTTCTAGTTCGGGGAATGCAAAAGTAGCAAAACCAACTAATGTTCCAATTCCTCTACAAGGTAAAAGTGACACCAAAGCGAGCGGTCAAAGCCTCAAGGCAACACAAAGAATGATAGGACCTTGCAAGCTAGGAATGTTCGATGGAAGAGAGTAGAAGATCACCTTAGGGAGAATTTGAATAAAATGAATCGTGTTGATTCTAGTGTTAGCTCTAAGCTTCATCGTAATTAATGCTAATTACGCTACTTTTGGCAAAACATGTAATGATGATTGCGTGGTTTCACTTACTAATCTTGAATGTGGTGTGAATGATTTGATTAATGTTGTTAAATACCTGTTAAGATAGTTAATGCAAAAATCAAGCTAAGAATGATAGAAAGCAATGGCGGAAGAAGGTTAGAAAACATTGGAAACCCACGGGAAGGAAATTTAGTAACATAGGTTATCGGTGGATACCCTCGGCATAAATTCAATCTTAATGAGATGTGTTCTAAATTATCTAGATCAATGCCCATTAGAAATGGATGCCTCTTGGTAGAATTATTCCTTTAAGAAGTGAACATACTTTGAATAGGTCAAATCTGAGACTAGCACTGCATCTATCACGATGATTCCATTGTTTCTACTTACGATGTGGGTGTTCCAATCAATGTTACTAACCAAATGGAACCAATTCTTGCATGGGGATCCCAATTATCCGATTATTCATTCTTGTCGTGTTCAATTGCGGATCGTTCAAATGGATTACGTAGTACACGGACTCAGCCGTTCCAAGCATATATTGGAGATCGCCATGACTCATGAACTTTTGTGAGTAAATTTATCGGGACGATTAGATTAGGGAAGCGACCATTTTGGAGCAATTATGGGTTATGGAGATTATGTTGTTGGCAAAAGTGTAATTTCGGGGTATATTATGTAGAAGGTCTTGGTCATAACTTGTTTTGTTGGTCAATTACGTGATTCCGATCTAGAAGTGGCATTTAGAAAACATACATGTTCGTTAGAGAACTTGATGGTATGGAGCCATTAAGAGGAACTCGTGGTTCAAATCTATACACCATCTCTATCGAAGACATGATGAAGTCTTCTCAATCTGCTTGTTGTCAAAGGCTTGAAAACAAAGTCATGGTTATGGCATCGTTGTCTCAATCACTTGAACTTGGTACCATCAATAATCTTTCGAGAAAAGATCTTGTAAGAGGCTTACCCAGTTAAAGTATGAAAAGATCATCTTTGTTCAAGCATGCCAATTGGGAAAAAGCAAGAAATCGCCACAAACCCAAACCCACAAACTCGATAATGGAAGTTCTTCATACCTTCATATGGATTTATGCGGACCAATGAGAGTGCAAGCGATAAATGGGAAGAAATATATTTTAGTCGTTGTGGATGACTACTCTTGATTTACTTGGGTAAAGTTTTGAGGACAAAGGATGAAACTCGGATGTCATAATCAAACTTATCAGCGACTTGAGTTCGACTTAACAATATTGTTAGAATTGTTCGAGCAGAGACAATGGCATAGAGTTCGTTAACAAAGACTTAAGTCAATTTATGAAAGTGTTGGAATCGATCATCAAAGAAGTGTTCACGAACTCCTCAGCGAGCGGTGTAGTTGAAAGATGAAATCGAACTCTTATGGAAGCCATAAAAACAATGCTAATTTATTCAAAGGTTCCAATGTTTCTCTAGGTGAAGCCATTGCCACCGCACTGCTACACCCAAAATCGTTCCTCATACACACATCTCATGGAAAAACTCCATACGAACTTGTCCATAAGCGAAAACGATCTTTCCTACCTTCGTGTGTTTGGTCCGTTGTCTGCTATCCAGCGAATGACGGTCAAGATTTAGGTAAATTAAGAGCTAAAGCGGACATTGGAGTTTTGTAGGTTATGCATCAAACAAGAAGGGTTACGAATCTACAACAAAAGAACTCGAGATATCATGGAAACTATTCATGTCACGTTCGATGGTTGTCGACAAATGGCTCCGGGACAATCGATTACGGACCCGCATCTCAACCTTCATCAAGTAGTCCTATCATTTCTACTCTTGTTCCAAATCCTCACAAAGAACTCCTTATGTACCTCCTTGATAGATGATTTGAAGAAATTGTTTGATCCAATGTTTGATGAACACTATGAGCCAAGTGCTAATGATCATCAATTCCATCAACGAGGTTGTTCTATCCACATCAGCCAAGTTAACCCCGGTTTCTATGTCATTAAGTTAAGAAGCGCCTGCTGCTGATCACTCTGTCTCATCAACAAATCATCAATCATCGAGTGTACATCATGGAATTGTGTCTGGCACCTATGATGGAGATAATCCTTTTGCTACTCCTAAAGATGCCCCATTTGAGAACATATTTGCCCCTAAATCATCATTAGAACCATCTTCATTAGGAGAAATCGACTCTGCTACTTCAGTCCCTCAACATTAACCACACGAACACCTTAGAAAATGGACACATGATCATCCATTGGACAACATCATTGGAAATCCCTCTCGTCCGGTATCCACTCGTAAACAACTTGCAAGCGATGCCTTATGGTGCTTCTTCAATTCCGTACTATCAGGTCGAACCAAAAGGCGTTAAAGCGGCATGAATGAAGGCGGTGGTTCAATGCCATGCAAGAAGAAATTCATGAGTTTGATCGACTAGATGTATAGGAATTAGTACACTCCCGACCGCTATGATCATTGCTCTAAAGTGGATCTTCAAAGTAAAACTTGATGAGCATGGTGATGTATTAAAGAACAAGGCCGATTAGTTGCAAAAGGATACCGTCAAGAGGAGGTATTGACTTTGAAGAATCATTTTCTCCGGTTGCTTGTATCGAGGCAATCGAGAATCTTCTTGGCTAATCGACAAATAAGAAGATGGTAGTCTCGGATGGATGTAAAGGCGGCTTTTCTTAACGGAGATCTTAAAGAAGTCGATATCGTCGACCAACCGAAGGTTTTGTGAATCGAGCATCCTACTCATGTCTATCGCTTGAAGAAGGCTCTTTACGGTTTGAAGCAAGCTCCAAGGGCATGGTATGATACGCTATCAAAGTTTCTTCTATCTCTTGGATTGACAAATGAGCATTTGATCCAACATTGTTCATCGAAAGTCGGCAAACATTTAATTCACGTTCAAATCTATGTTGATGATATTATTTTGCCTCGGACGACCCCGATGAATATGACCGTTTTCAAATGAAATGGGTTCCAAATTTCAAATGTCAATGATGGGACAAATGTCATTTTCTTGGGATTACAAATTTCACAAAGTCCGGAGGCATTTTATAAATCAATCTAAATATGCAAATGAGATTTTAAAGAAATTTGGATTTGATTCTTGTGACCTGTTGACACTCCATGACAGAAGCGTACTAAAGCGGATGAGGACCACTCGAGGATCATGGTAGACCAAGCGAAATATCGTAGTATGATTGGATCACGATGTACCTCCACACCGATGAGACCGAGACATTACATCGTTGTTTTCATGTGTGCTAGATACGAGGCTAAGTCTACCAAAAGCACCTTGAAGCGGTTAAGCGGGTCTTCGGTATCTCAAGGAACCATCAATATGGGACTTTGGTACCGAAGGACACCGGTATGTCACTAACGACCTATCGAGATGTTGATCATGCGGGATGTCAAGATACGTCGAAATGCGTCTGGAGGTGCTCGATTTTGGGTGATAATCTTGTGAGTTGGTCTTCTAAGAAACAAATGAGTACTTGATATCCTCTACGGAGGTGAATACATAGCCATGTCATCTTGTTGTGCTCAAATCCTATGGATGAGATCCCAATTATCGACTATGGCTTTGAATTCAACAAAATCCCTATGTATTGTGATAACAAAAGTGTCATTGCTCTCTTATGCAACAACGTACAACACTCAAGAGCAAAGCACATCGACATTCGACATCATTTCATCAAGGATCAAGTAGAAAATGGTGTGGTGAAACTTTATTTTATCGGGATGAATACCGGTTAGAGACATCTTCACCAAAGCTCTTCCTAGAGAACGTTTTGAGTTTATCCTCCACGACTTGGTCTAAAGAGTCTACAACCGGAAACACTTAAACATATTCAAGAGGAAGAAGAGGAGTAAAAGTTTTTTCTTCATCCATCTCTTGTAAATAGTTATTCGAAAAGCAAAATACAAGATTTCACAAACACATCAACTCATGATCAAATGGGGCGTATACAATAATGTTTTAGAGAGAGAAATAGTTAGAGGTTTGGGAACTTAGTGAGAGAAAATGAAAGTATTATTATGAGCTCCAACCCTCTACCTTGGGAGGTAAAGGGTATTTATAGTCTTACATAAGCGCCACCTACGAGTGTGGATCGGGCATACAGTGGGTAAAGACCCGTCCAGTCCTCCACGGTGTTACTTAACTAAATACTACTTAACATTAAATGACAGCGACTACGAGCTTTCTAACGATTACATATACTTGAGGTGACCGACACTTTAATAACTTGGATTTACTAAATCTAACAATCTCCCCAAGGAGGTCGCCTCAAATTACATTGAATACAAACAGATATTACATTAAGATTGTTCTTGGATTCTTGATAATGTTTTTGCTCTGTACCGTAGTCAATGATTCTTCATTTTGCATGTTTGGCTAATCCAGTGGAGGTCTTTAAGCGATCCACGTGATAATGAGTTTTGAGCCGACATTGAGATCATCGACCACCATAAATCTCTAACTCTTCCATTCGGTGTTGACATTATGTGAAGTTGTGACTTTTGGACCGACATGCTCACATTACGGATCATGAAATCTTTTCATCGAGTAGCGGAAGCTTTAGTTGAATCATGATATTTTCGGTGATAGCGAAGCATGGAGTGAAAATATCGAGTCATTGATGCACTTATCATTATTTCTTTAGAGCCCAATGTGTTGTGTGAGCATGCGGCTATGGATTGACCTCTACATTCGATCACCGCAAAGCGTCGGGGTACGCACGCCTGTGATTAGCAATAAAGTCTTGAAAGTGTCTTTGATCACTTCGTTGAATTAACGACACGCCCACGGTTCCCCGTTGATCGATACAAATCTTGCACTGTGATCGGTATAATTCCAAAGAATTTCCTTGTGAGGTTTCGCACCGCTCTAGCCATTCTCAAACCGGAGCGTCTCAAAGAAGACAACACGAAATGAGTGAACCGGTAATTGAGATTCAGCGATTAATGAAAATGATTTGAAAACAATCGTGTATTAAATATAAAGGTTTTGCAATACAACGAAGGTTTTATGAAAATCAATTATCAATCATAAATATCCTTTTGATTTTGAAAACATAATACGGTCGATGTGCTAAAGAAAAGAATTTTGAGCACACCGGTTGGTTTTCAAAGGAATCCGTCAATCCATTTTCTGGACAAGGAAAAATTCAATTTGAATCGCTCCATTGATGAAGTCCGGATGACACAACAAGTCTTAGCAAGACCACAAGGATAATCGTGGGACTCTCAAAATATATTCTCACATTCACATTGTGTGGCTGTGAGTCTTCAAGGATGATGTGTCCTAATGAGATATATAGATGATCTCGTGGCTCTAGACTCAATAGTGCACATTTGGTTTCCTATATCGGAGACTAGGGAGAGGTCTCCTTCTTGATATCAACAATCTCTAAGAAAGTCAGCAGTTATGTTGGTTCCCGTGAGAATGAAACAAGCCTTTTTAAGAGGAACTTGAGTTGCTTGGGAAGTTTAGTGCGGTCGTCCTTTGGGTCCATGACGTCTTGTCTTCAATACCAATGTTACCTTAGTAACCACCAGTAGCATATGTATTGAACCGGTTTACGCCCTAAGGTTGAATAATTAGAGGCTATTTCTTTTCACCCTTTCTCGTTTCATTTCTTTTCATTCTTCAACCCTTGATGCTTACCGAGATTTCATAACTAGAACCTTGTTGGGTTTATTCTAGTACTAGCTCTGTCTCGATCCGCACTCTTCCCATATCTCACTTTCTCCTTTTTCATCATACCTAAGGACTTCTACACTATTTAGTGGATTGTCCACAGGTAGATCCCTCCGATTACAGCGGATCATGGAACTAAGACCTAACCTTATCATCCTTATATCACCATACATAAAGTAAATTTGGTCGGTCAATTTGGTATTGTTCATCGCCATTGGAACCAATTGAAAACCATTTGAAAATCAATCGAGATACTTGTGATATATTATCAAAGCATTTTGTACTTGAATTGTTTTGATATTTTTAGAAAAGAGCTCCCCTCAACATGTGAATCATGTATTTGAAATCGTTTTGGCACACAGAGGCAAGAGAAAGAATTAACTTCATTGATTACCATTTTCTAAAATATATCAACATCACTTCCCTGATCAAATCAAGTAGATAAAGCAAATTGGGGAAGGATGAGGTTTTCATAAGTTTGCTCCCCCTCACTATTTGCCTCGAGGTTTGAAAGAGTTTTGCACATATTAGAAGGAACCTGAACTTAGAGATAAATCAATCACATTTCAATTCTGTGTGGTTTAAAAAGATGCTCCCCCTAAACATGTGCATGGAAAATTTGAAATCGTTTGGCACATGTGGGGAGGAAAGCTTGCTAAACACTTATGAAACCATTTATCAATTATCGGTTTAAATCAATTTAAATCACAAATTCTCCCCGATCACAATTTTCAAATCATTTGAGATTTGTGATATCGTAGATTTAAATTGATTTTGAAAGTTTTTTAAGGGAGTTGTGACTTGCTTATGAAAACATTTAACCGATAAGGATCAAAGCTGAGACTTTAAACTCCAAAAACATGTTTGAGTATCTTTTGAAAACATGACATAAACCTTGGTCTGAACCAATTGTATGACAAATAACCTTTTGATTTAAATGAAATCATTCTCCCCCTCAATCAATGACATAAGTTGTTGATTGAGATAGATACTTTGACTAATGTCAAGTTCAGATGATTTTCAAAAATTGATATCGAGTTATTTTTATTAGTTTTCAATTTAGATAACAAATATTTTTTCAGAAGAATTTTTAGAAGGAAAAATACTTGTGAAGGAAACATTTGTCGTTTTCGTTACAAACATTTGTTTTAGAAAGCGAGCATGAGATGTGAGAAATAGGAAAAAGCATGGCTCTGTTCTTTCTTTAAAAGCAGGTTATAGTGAAATGACTATAAACCTTTGTTTCACTTTCTCCCAAAAATATTTTTGATTTTTATTTTTTTATGTACATTCGAACAACATCTAAAGTCCCGTGTCATTCTTTGAGCAATGACAAAGACCGTAGATATTATCGAATTGAGAAAAACATGACAAAAGACAAAAATTTTTTTGAAATTTTCAAGATTTTCAAATTTTATGGATTTTTGAAAGATTTATATTTTTCTAATAGCATTTTATACTAAAAACGATATATAATAAAAACAATTTTTCTAATAGCTTTTAAAATATTTTTCCAATAAAAACGATATATAACACGACTCGTATCTCAAATTAAATCAAACGATCGCTCTAATCGATGTTTCTCCAATTTTGACGCATCGAGGAATTTTCGAGTTGTCATAGCCTCACCTCCTTAAAAGGAATCGCGTCCTCGCGATTCAATTCAAGTCATCCGTTAAAGTCTAGAGGGGTGAGTGCAAAAGCACGAGGGTTTATCCTCGCGTTCCCCACGTGAATATAGGTTCTTACAGCGAGTTTCTACTAGCTTCGAAGATAGGAATGCGACTTTACTAGAGTCGCTCGATTTCATGGTCTACGGTTTCGTTAGGTCAATCAAAGTTTAAACGTCCAAAGATTGGGAATTTCCAGAGGGATAACGATTGCCTTATCGCCGAGTCTTTTCTTCCTATTACGCATGAAATGTTGGGAACTCTACTGAGTCTCGATGGTAGCTTAAGGCTCTGAGCTACAGGTCTCAATCTAGCAAGGATTTTCCAAAGGATTGATATAGCGGGGATTAAGTCTTCACGTTTACTACTCGCTTCACATAATTTCATGGAGAATCCGTAAGCTTAATTCTAGGCTATCTCGGAGGGTTCAAGAGATTTACGTTGTCTATGTCTCCAAATGGCTTGTGAGTAACTTACATATCCATCTTAACTTATAACGTTTTCCTTGGTAGTCTCTTAAATAGGTTCAGGGTTGGTAGGTTGGGTATTTCCATTTCTACCCAACAATCGGGATCGGCACTTACGGCCATAGAGGATCTCTTACGGCGCCTTTGGGGTACTAAGCGATGGGTATGGTATAGGAGAAATTGGCCAATGGAAGGTGTCATCCCATCCATTGTCGAGCTCGAGATGTCGATAAGAGAGTTTGTGTGAGAGGTGTCTATCCCAACCGTTGCCAAACTTGATAAACGCCTTCGTGTTCTACTTGGGTTCGAATGGTTTCTCTACTTCAGCCATTAGTCTGGAGATGATACACTGCAAGCATAACCATATCCAGGATAGAAATCAGCATTTCCTAAAGCGCACGGTTTCCTTTACGTGTGGAGAAGTCCATTTGTATAACTTAGGTTTTTCGATCGCACTTCTTCCTTAAAGAGTATCGAAGGGAGTTGAAGGTTGAGGAGGGAGAACCAGGTGTGTGTATTAACTAAATGAATCTCAGATAGAGAAAAGCGGATCAAGGGGATTCCTTTTTAATCGGAGTTCCATAGTGGAAAGAAGGTAAGGAGCTAGAGTTCGAAAGGGAGGACTAGCTTATTGGAGCAAGTCACTTTTGGGAAGGAGAGGGTAGGTATTCTCTCACTTCCTTAAAAGAAGATAGGGATTCTCTATTCTGCTATAACTTATGGGAGAGAGGCGAGCAATGTCATCCATACTTTCCATCTTCTTGATTGGCGGGAGGTGAGCAGGTTGGGTAGGGCTACCGATGGCTTTCCGGGTAAAGGTGCGGAATTCCTCTTCCAAGGTTTCGTCTACGGTGTAGCTTATCGTTCGGTTAAGAGGTCCAAAAGGATAGTAGCCATTTCTCGATGGATAAGAGAAGGATTAGGTGGTTGCCCTAGAGAACGTGGTTCAGGTTTCTCCTTAGGATTTCAAGGTTTCTGCTGAGCACGGAATTTCTACTAGCTGAGAAGTCTAGGAAGTTCAGAGTATGTCTCTATTAGAAAGTGTTGATTGCTACCAGCAATAGGTCAGTTGACTTAGCATGATATATAGGTTAGGGATGAAAATTACGACTCCTAAAAGAGAGTATTGGTTACTAACCACAGTCAGTCGATTGACTCATTGGTTTGTTTAACATAGCGAGAAGGTTTCAAGGTTCAACTCAAAATCATAATCTCCAAAGAGGTTCGACTATCGATCAATATCAATCCAACTCCTAAATCGAGTGAAGGTTAACGGCTCTAAGTTGGTTTACTAAAGAATTTCGCATCGATGGAGTGTAGTGCGACATCGATAGGGACGAGTAGGTAGTGCAGCGATCGGTATGATGTGTGACTATCATCGATAGAATAATATTTTGGGTTAACCTCGGTGAACATCTTTACTAACACAAGTCGTTAGATCGTTATCGTTAGGGTACCTAAATAGAGGATAAGGTACGACATCAACAGACGTAAGGTACTACCTTGGCGAAAAGGCGTTGGCGAAGCAACGTCGACCACGACATTATCGGTTTAGGAAATGAGCAACGTCAACTAGATGACGTCGTTAAAATCAACATCAAGTGAATGGTAAGGTTTCGGAAGTTTTCTCAACAATCGGTTCAAGACTAGGCTTGAGGTATAAGTGTCGGTAATAGGGTTACCAACGAAACGAGGCTAGATGACAAATCCACGGTGTTACTACTGAAAAGATGTGGAATGATAGTTCCAACAAGATTAGTATCGAAATGCGGTGGAATGATAATTCCAATCTTGTTACTATCGCGGTGCGACCGGATGACGTTTGAAATCGAATACCGATTAAAGGTCGAAGATGATTTTAACAAAGTTATCAGCGAAAGCGAGGCGAATAATAATTCGAGGCCAAATGATGATTGAAGTCAAATGATGAGTTAAAACTGGAGCGAGATCAAAATCACAAAATCAAAACCCGAGGACCAAAACCCAAACCGAATCCAAAATAGTCAAGACCAAATCCAAAAGCACTCAAAACAATATCAAATGCTCGAATAAGATCAATGAGGCTTATGTCGAAAAACAATTCGAATGAAAACAGTGCCAATCGGGTCTCACCCGACTTATGGCGAACTACGCTCAAGTGTTACAAACAAGAATTTCAAACAAACGGAGACGTATAACGATGCCAGTGTGTCGTGTGTGAGTGTGGGCTTTCGTGATGTTTTGTGAGTGTGAGTGTGCGAGTCCACCTAAAGTTTATCATTCTTAAAACAAATCTTAAACCCGAACAAAATTTTGTTATAACAACTCCGAGTATTTTCAAAATTCACCTCTGAGACGGACATAGGTGATCAGTCCATGTCCTGCTGTCTCTGGCTGAATATAGGTGATCAGTCAATATTCATTCGAGGTTCGATGAATTTTTATTAAGCAAGGCACAACCAATTATTATAACTAATTCTTAGTATATATTCTCAACTTCAATGTTATATGCCCAAAATGTATTCATTTTCTTATCTCAAAAATATCTCGTTGCTTCATTTAGTTATTAGCGTTAGGTATCATCGAGTGTGTGTGTGGTATCGACTCGACAAACACCATGAATGCACTCAAATAACCACAATGCGACTTATAATGACATAATGAGACGTCTAAATGATAAACTTTATAGTTTAATAAGTTTCGGAATAAATAGTTAGATCTTATCTGTGGAAAACTAGAAGGGGGGTTGAATAGTTTTACCAATTAAAACTTCCTTTTAAACTATTTAGATCGACTTATGTCAATCTATTTGGTTTTGTGTGTTGGATGTTCATACAAGCATATAGAGATATGTAATGAAGAGATAAGGTAAAAGCACAAAACCACAGCAGTATTTATAGTGGTTCGGCTACAAGGACACCTTCCTTGCCCTACTCCACTCCCGAGTCACCTACTCGAGAGTTCGTAAACACTACACCAATCTCCTTATGGCGGAGAAGCCTTCCTGGCGTCGCCTACCCTTTTTTTGGTGCTAAGCTAACCACGGGTTCTTTCACTCCAAGGTGAACCACACCTACACAGCGTCGCCTACCCTTTATAAGGTACTAGGCTAAGTACCTAGTTCTTTCACTCCAAGGTGAACTACACCTTCTGGCGTCGCCTACCCTTTATTAGGTACTAGGCTAAGCACCTAGTTCCATTGCAATGGAGGAACTACTACCACACTACACCAGCGACTAATCCCAAAGGAGATCTACTCCTTTACAACATCATCAAGGACATCAATATCCTTGGATCTAATGCTAGTCTATCTAGTACATGAAACACACCATATCGAATGTACATCTAAGGCAACTTTCACTAATGCCTTTGACTAGATCTACAAGATACCTTTCACTAATATACGTGTCTTCACTTCTAAGCACCTTTCACTAATGCTTCAAGTCTTGACTTCAGCACCTTTCACTAGTGCTTATGCTATAGGCGATAGATACCCTTCACTAATATCTTAGTCTTGACACTTGAGACATCTTTCACTAATGTCTTCAACACTACACTTCTTTGAAGAAAAAAAGGAATCATCAACAAGAAGACTTGATCGCCTTGATGATGAGGAAGCATGGCAACTCATGGACTTGAGCTTGCTCGACTTCAAAGGTGGTGATCTTGCCTTTAAGAGGAACCTAAAGATCACACAAAAACAAAACTACAAACATAGATCTCTTGGATGCGAGGTTAGTGAGTTTTTAACTCGGGGAGAAAGTGTGTTAGAAAGGGGTGAGAAATAATGAAGAAATGGCTCACTATTTATAGAGGAAAAATCCTCATTCCCGGATCCCACGGATCCCTTCCACAAAGGATCCGTCTAGCGTTAAGCTAGGGATCCGTGGGGACGCTCCTTTACCCATGGGTATTTTGGTTATGGGTCATGGGTCGTGGGTTGAACCATGGATCTTTGGCTAGATACAATGTATCTTTGAGTGCAATGCACTTGGTCACTGGGTATGGGTTGATCCATGGGTTATGGATATCATCCATGTATGATATAAGCATGATGTCATGCAATGGGTTATGGGTCAAGATCTATGGGTTATGGGCTTTGGGTTGTACTGACTACATTCAATGTATTTGCCCGATGGGTTGTTATGCTTAAGTTTCTACCCATTTATATTACCCAATATACTACATACTAGTTATGTGTATATTTTATCCAAATATGTAAACACTAGTTGTTGTACATATGTATTACTAAATCATAAAATCACTTATACTTGTTTTAGTATTTTATGTGAAAATGTGAATATGTTAGAAACTATTAGTTCAAACAATTTACGTATTTTATTTGTTTCGTTAAAATGATTTTACGTTTGTTATCGACAAAACATTAGAAGATCGTAAAATATAAATAAACATTTTCTGACTTATTTGTATTAACAATCTCCCCTTTTGTTTGATGACAAAACATAAAATTATTTTAAGGAAAAGCTAAAATTAGTAAAAGTTTGAATTTGTAGTTTTACTTTCTTCTCCCCCCTTTTTGTCGAAACAAAAAGTGTTTGAAGGTAAGCAACACATCGTTTTAAGAAAAACATGTGAAAGAAATAAAATCAAAAATAGAGAGCAAGTAGCAGGGAGCGGATCTCGTCTTTACTCCCCACGGCGAGTCCATCCCTATGTAAGGCGTCAAGAAAGTGATACTAATCTAGTTTGTTTGCAAGTAAGTTTGCAAAGATTTCGTCTAAGTGACGAATGTACTCCCCCTTGATGATTGCAATATTGCAGGGGATGTCATGAAATGTAAACCTAGTATTGCAAGTGATTTGCAATGTATTGCTTTGACATAAAGCTCCCCAGCTTTAGGATGTCAAAGTCTTCATGTAAATTGAATAACTACAAAACAAAGGTTAGAAAGCAAGTATAATTCACAATTTCCTGCAAATGTGGTTCAAGTTAGTAGAAAGAAAGCTTTATGTCTCACGGTTCCCTCCTAGTAGGGATCCTTCTAGGTAATTATGAGGGATCCGTATTAGCTGATTAATTTCTGCAAAGGTGATATAACAAGCAATGTTATCACAAAAATAAGATATGAATACAAAGTAATCATATGCTCAGAAACATAACAAGTAGCATGTAATTCCATTTAATAAAACTAGAGTTATGATATACATGACTCTAAAAACTAAGAAAATAAGAAAATACATGGCTAGGAATTTCTAAACCAATTATCGCTTGATGCTAGGACACCACTAAAATCTTCTAGCTCAAGTTTTGTTTAGGTTTGATCTCGTCGAAGCGTTCGGAGATGATAGAACATAAACGTTGGTCTTCTCGTGCTTCATGTATCAAACCTTCAACATGTTGACAATGATAGCAATCTTTGTCATGGCTAGGTAGTGGTGGTGGAAGAAATGAGATGGCTTGATGCGAAGGATCAAGTGAAGCGGCTTGTGGAGCTTCAAGCGATGGAGGATTGGTGGAGGCACATTTGAGAATGGCTCGACCAAGAAGGACGGTGGTGGTAGAAGTGTCAACTTCCATATGGTCGGGTAGTTAACTTTGATGATTTCTCATAATCCAAATGGGATTATATGATGGAAGCAGCGAAAAGGAAGCGGAGCAAGTGTTGACTCAACACCTTGATTTTGTACCATTATTCCTCGATGAGGAAAATGTTGTTGGCGAGCGGATGAGGCGGCCTAGGAGGCAAGTCCTCTAAATTATAGAGGTGTGGTGATGATAGTGGGGATGTAAGCGAAATAGCTCTAGGAACTAATGGTGATGGTTTAGTGGAGATGATATTGTTTGGCCTAGGAGGTATGGTGGTGTTTGGCATTGGTAGTTTTGTGGGTACTATCCTTTTAGGAATTGATTTGATTGGATGATGAAGGATCCTATCATTTGTTGGCTTGACCGGAGATGATTCGGTTGAAGAGATTTCATGTATAATACTGGCTACTTTTCATGGGTGGTTCTTTGGTGGATAAGTTACTACTTGGGGTTTTCCTCATGATGAGATGATTTCAAGAGGTTTGCAAAGATTTCTAAAGTCTTGAAAGGTAGGATGAGAGTGATGACTAGGAGGTCCTAACAAAGTGGTTTATAAACCAAGAGATTTGCAAGTGCATTTAAGCCTTAAGCCACTAGGATTCATTGGAATGTGATGATTAACATGCACAAGAGTCAACTTCAGAGGTTGCACTGATCTAGGAACTCATTTAAGATGAGATGGAGTGTTTGAGTTAGGAAGATGAGTTGAAATGATTGTTTTAGCAAGATTTGACATAAACTGTCATCCGGTTCCCACGGTTCCCTCCTCAGAGGGATCCGTCTAGGCTAATCTTAGGGATCCGGCAATTCAGCAGTTATGAAAGAGTGGAAATGATGTTTCTAAGATCTAAGACCTATAACATCTTGAGTGTTTTAGTCTTCCTAAATGTCTTAAATGAAGAGGTGCTTAAGTACTTGAAGGTAATGAGTGATGTAGCTAATGATTGTCTTTTATGGAAGGATTTGGAACTTTCAAAGAGTACCAATGGATGAGCAAGGATGACACTAAAGATGAGAATGTAAATTAAAGCTAAATGATCCTAGAGATCAGTTTATGACTTAGGATAGTGTTTTGAAAAATATCCTAGAGGCTTTGAGATGAGAAAATTAGAATTTGATCAACTTTGATCAATTTTTAGGTGAGGATGATTTATGATCAATTTTGCCATAATCGAAAGATTTTTAAAGACTAAGTAGAAAATGAAGTGTGAGTTTGAGAGCGGAAGAGTAATGGATTAAAATGAAACGGTAGATCTACAAGCGTTTTAGAGTGTGATCTAGGTGTGTGAGTAGGAAGGATCAACCTATCTTGTTAAGGACTTAATTTTCCTTAAGACACTATGTTTAGCTTAGTGTGAGGTGTTCTAAGGATATGTTTGAAATATAATGCTTGCAATTGCATTTTTTGTTTGTCGGATCCTCGGTTCCCTAAGTGAAGGATCCGTCTAGCACAAACTTTGGGATCCGTCCATACGCTCGTGAGAACCTTTACTAAAGGTATGCAATGATCTTGACAATGCATCATATTCCAAGGTTGGTTTAGAGGGTTCTAACACTAAGATATCAAATGTAATATGTTTTTATTTCATGAAGGAAATAGGATTACATTGATAAAGCACGAGTACAAGAGATTTGATCCTATTTTGAAATACTACTAGGTTTCTTGAGTGTTTTCGCTAGGAGGATAATTACGTGATTGATGAGTGTTGGTGGAATCAAGAATGAAGAAAGTCGACATGAGAGATATGTTTAGCGGTTCCATCATCTTGTTCTGAAATCGTACAACGGACTTTGAAATTGAGGATGGAAGTGCATAACATTATGATAGAGGCGTGTCAAGAACATTCCATAAGGGATGAGTTTATTCTTGGAGCCTTGAAGATTTGCAATTAGCCTTGCGAAGAAGTAGGCGAGATTGTATGGTTGTTGTGTTAGCAAGCATTACAACATGTGAGCACAACAAGCGGGAAGAATTTCTCGATTTCCTCTAAGGCTCAAACATTTTCACGTGGGATGAGTGCAAGAGGCTTGTACTCTTCTCGGATATCCCTTGTAAAGATAATGTTTGGATCGGGGTAATATGGTCGAGGTTTGCATATTATGCGATTTAAATCTTCGGAGAGGGTATGTGTGAACAATATGGAATATTTTCTTCACGAAAGTTGAAGAGAGAATCAAGAGACCAATCTTGGTGAAGGCACATTGTCCATGATTAGGAATCCGGAGGATGTGAGCAAAATGCCCAAGGGTTAGAGTAAACTTTTGGTTTTGATATAAAACCAAAGAGATGAAGCGATCCTCGTTACGAGCGAGTTCGACTTGACGGAAGAATTCCATTATGAACCTTGGACATATCTTCCGTTGATTTCAAGAAGACATTCTAGTCCTATGGCTTGGAAGGAGGTATTGATACCTTCTTGAATTGTAGAAGGTGTCTACAATCGTCCTTCATGGAAGTGACGGGTTTCGAGATTATTGAACCCCGGACATGATTGTCGGTGTGTTGGGCTCAAGAGAGATGTTAGGAGTATAGCGCTAGTGGTGAAAAATCAAACTTCGTATTCATGCGTCATAGTTGAGCCTATAGAAGTGATGGGTTAATAAGAGGTGATGTTTATGGTCAACCTATGATTATCTAACGTTTTATTAGATTTTTATTAACAATGGTTTTAAACAAGAAAGACACTTGAATCACTTATGGTTTTGACATTATAGTGGAGTATTACTTTTAGAAGAAAAATGGTTTTAATTTGCATGAAAAACTGTTCTCTAGTAGACGGATCCACGGTTCCTTTTTAAAAGGGATACGGCTAGTATGACTTCAGGATCCGTGGATCTGTAATGTGAAACATATTTGATAAAACATAGGTTTACATTTTATACCACGAAAAGTGTTTTATCCTACATTTTCTTTTAGCATGCATACATGACTTCTAATGTATCACGAAGGAATATGAAACATATAAATCACAAGAAAATAAATAATAACAAGATAACAAGATTATTAGTAATATTGCATTTCAATGCTAAGGATGATACAAAGGATTTGGTATATGATCCCAATGTAGATTAACAACACAAAGTAAATGTCTCCATATGTCAACTTCATCATAGGAACACAAGTGCGATGAGTGTTAAGGCGATGAGCACGAGTGCGATGTAAACCATGTTGATGACGGATCTTCTTGGTTTCGGTTGAGATGGAATGAGGAGGAAGATGAAGTTTTGAGTGAGAGGAAATTTTGAAATTGGAAGATTTGAAAAGTGAGGGTTTGATAGAGTGGTCGACGGTGGGAGTATTTATAGGAAGGAGGAATTTTTGAAATTAGTGTTTTGTTTTATTATTGGATTAAAAGAAACAAAACATAAGTTTTATATACCACGACTTTAGGCGAGAAATAAAACACGTATGTGAGAAAAAGGCTTCTAATGAAGCTTCATGTAAAACATGTAATTGCACAAAGATAATCATATAAATACCTAAATAGGTATACTTAATTATCAAGTAAAGTAAAAGAAAATCATACCTCTAGTGCACTTAGGAATGTGTTTACAAATGACACGGACAAATGTCACTTAGACAATTCCCGCTCCTGCGTTTAAGATACCTTAAGGAAGGTATTCTTGTTACCTAGCGACTCCTAAAGCTTGGTGGGTATGAGCTTTGACTAATCAACATGACAAGGAAGATTAGTGCAATTAAATGAAAAAAAATGTTGTTATCAAATCAACATCCAAGCGTATAGTTTTAAAAGACATGGTGTTTGTTTTATGAAAAACCTTCTTTGTAGTTTTCAATTAACCATGGATCGTATCAAGTTTTAAAGTACAATATACTTCAAGAAACTTGGTAGCGAAGCTCGATTCAATTTTGGAAAACTAGAAGGGGGTTGAATAGTTTTACCAATTAAAACTTCCTTTTAAACTATTTAGATCGACTTATGTCAATCTATTTGGTTGTGTGTGTTTGATGTTGATAAACAAGCATATAGAGATATGTAATGAAGAGATAAGAGTAAAAGCACAAAACCACAGCTGAGTATTTATAGTGGTTCGGCTACAAGGACACCTTCCTTGCCTACTCCACTCCCGAGTCACCTATTCGATGGTTCGT
Organism: Chrysanthemum lavandulifolium; assembly: GCA_022545495.1. Classification (NCBI taxonomy): domain Eukaryota; kingdom Viridiplantae; phylum Streptophyta; class Magnoliopsida; order Asterales; family Asteraceae; genus Chrysanthemum; species Chrysanthemum lavandulifolium. Next base: position 203,739,470 of record CM040239.1, read on the forward strand.
AAACACTACACCAATCTCTTTATGGCGGAGAAGCCTTCACAATATCGCCTACCCTTTTTCGGTGCTAGGCTAACCACGGGTTCTTTCACTCCAAGGTAAACCACACCTACACAACATCGCCTACCCTTTATAAGGTACTAGGCTAAGTACCTAGTTCTTTCACTCCAAGGTGAACTACACCTTCACAACGTCGCCTACCCTTTATTGGGTACTAGGCTAGCACCTAGTTCCATTGAAATGGAGGAACTACTACCACACTACACCAACGACTAATCCCAAAAGGATCTCTTCTTTACAACATCATCAAGGACATCAATATCCTTGGATCTAATGCTAGTCTATCTAGTACATCGAAACACACCATATCGAATGTACATCTAAGGCACATTTCCCAAATGTCTTTGACTAGATCTACAAGACACTTTTCACTAATATCTTGTGTCTTCACTTCTAAGCACCTTTCACTAATGCTTCAAGTCTTGACTTCTAAGCACCTTTCACTAGTGCTTATGCTATAGACGATAGATACCCTTCACTAATATCTTCGTCTTGACACTTGAGACATCTTTCACTAATGTCTTCAACACTACACTTCTTTGAAGAAAGAAAGGAATCATCAACAAGAAGACTTCAGTAGCCTTGATGATGAGGAAGCATGGCAACTCATGGACTTGAGCTTGCTCGACTTCAAAGGTGGTGATCTTGCCTTTAAGAGGAACCTAAAGATCACACAAAACAAAACTACAAACATAGATCTCTTGGATCGAGGTTAGTGAGTTTTAACTCGGGAGAAAGTGTGTTAGAAAGGGGTGAGAAATAATGAAGAAATGGCTCACTATTTATAGAGGAAAAATCCTCTGTTCCCGGATCCCACGGATCCCTTCCTGAGGATCCGTCTAGCGTTAAGCTAGGGATCCGTGGGACGCCTTCTTTACCCATGGGTATTTTGGTTATGGGTCATGGGTCATGGGTTGAACCATGGATCTTTGGCTAGATACAATGTATCTTTGAGTGCAATGCACTTGGTCACTGGGTATGGGTTGATCCATGGGTTATGGATATCATCCATGTATGATATAAGCATGATGTCATGCAATGGGTTATGGGTCAAGATCCATGGGTTATGGGCTTTGGGTTATACCCAACTACATTTAATGTATTTTCCCAATGGGTTGTTATGCTTAAGTTTCTACCCATTTATATTACCTAATATACTACATACTAGTTATGTGTATATTTTATCCAAATATGTAAACACTAGTTGTTGTACATATGTATTACTAAATCATAAAATCACTTATACTTGTTTTAGTGTTTTATGTGAAAATGTGAATATGTTAGAAACTATTAGTTCAAACAATTTACGTATTTTATTTGTTTCGTTAAAATGATTTTACATTTGTTATCGACAAAACATTAGAAGATCGTAAAATATAAATAAACGTTTTTACGGCTTATTTGTATTAACATTATCGAATTCGTCAACTCGATAAACTCAACCATTTATTCATGTCGCTTATTATCCCAAAACCAAACACATCCTAACGAGTCATAAGGATAATTCACCCATTACTAACGTTATTCCACGTACATAGCGGGCGCTTATTAGGTTCGTCAACCTAATAAGTCCGTTATCCACGTGGATCGACGCTATTAATGTTAGGTCATCCGTAACCCACGCACAACACATAAATGGTACTAAATACTCATAAATGACATCTTTCGATAAACGTGCCCTCGAAACATTTAATGACTCATTTATTACAAAACATTTCTATTTTTAAACGTTGGTTCCCTTTTTAAAATGTCGAATAACAAGGCGGCGTTGTTATCGAATGCTTAGTACAAAACCATTTATCATCTATATCTTCTATTACTATTTACTATATATATATATATATATATATATATATATATATATATATATATATATATATATATATATATATATATATATATATATATATATATATATATATATATATATATATACTATATAGATTTGTGTTCTTGTGGTGAACACTTTAAAATAGAAAACAATAGGCAACAACTAGAATTTTCCAAGTGTCCATTTCATTAAAAAGAAAAAAATAATTAACTTTGAAGTCCTTAAGGGTATCATGGTAATTTAATCTATCTTCATAACCAAAAATAATCTTCAATTTAGAACTACTGTAACTCATTTTTCCGCTCCATCATTTACTCTTTCTTCTCCCTTTTTCTCTCCCACAACTCAACAAAAAACTAACACTGCTCTTTGCTTCTTTGATCCCAAAAAACCTAATTCATCGCAGTCGGATTTCAGATCCCAAAAAACCTTAAAAACAAAAATAGATAGATCAAAATTCAAGCCACTCGCCTCCCAAATCACGTTCGGATTTCAGACCTGGAGACCATGTGCAAACCGCCGCTATCTGCTTGTTTTCCGTTCAAATATCAGAAGCCTCAGCCGCCTATGAAACGGTAGTAACCATTCGCCGTCGATTTTTTTGGCTCGTGACCGATCGATTTGTTTAGCCGCCAAAGGATTATCGAAACCCTAGTCGCTTGATCTTTTTTTTTCAGCGACACCCATCGCATATGGCGTGGGGCTTTTTTTCAAGGTGAGGCCTTAGGCTCATCATGAATTTTTCATGTTTTACATCTATAATTCATTTTTGTAATCGTTAGTTATTTTGTAATCGTGATAAAAAGTATTCTATAATGGCAAAGAAGATAAGATATTGAAATCTTGTCTCAAAATTGCAAAGAAGATAGAAGTGCTTGATGAGGTTAAAATTCAAATATGATGATATATGGGATATGATAGGATTGGGAAAAGCAAGTGATGTTGGCGTCCGCATTGTACTAAATTCGAGATGAAAGAAAGATATAGCATGGCGATTGATTTTCTTTGTTTTATTTTCCTTCTTTTTCGGTTTTGATATTTTTTCTTCAAAATAGTTTACATCATGTTTCTTGATTTTGTTGGCATACCTTTAATGATTGGAAGGTGGTATATGACCCAACTAATGTTGTTGACATGCAAAAGAAAGCATCAGGGGTGTCAAAAAAATTGTTAAAAAATTTAGTTGTGTTACTAGGAATTTATTATAAAACTAAGTGTGTCAAAAAGGCATAGTTTGTCTCCCGAAATATGTTATAAAAACTAGTGTGTCTTTACAGATGTATCAAGAAAATTAGTGTGATAAACAGCATGTCAATAAAAATTTACTAAAATTTTGTATTGTATCATTACAAATGTATTAAAATTTTGTAGTATGTTATTACAAATGTACTAAAATTTTAGCGTCATTATAAATGTATCAAATGATAAAGTGTGTCACAAAAAACGTGTCAAAAAACTTAGTGTGTCCCTTAAAATGTATTATGAAACCAAGTGTGTCACAAAAAAAACGTGTCAAAAAACTTAATGTGTCCCTAAAAATGTATTATGAAACTAAGTGTGTCAAAAGAAATAGTTTGTAAAATGTGTCATAAAAACTAATCGTCATTAAATATGTGTCAAGAAAATTTATATGATAAATATAATGTGTCACTAAATGTACTAAAATTTGATAGTGTGTCACTAAAATTTTTATGTTTATAATTTTATAGTAATTAATTAATTGTTTATTAAAGATATTGCACAAAAGCGTTGATTTTGATTCTTAAATTTTGATCGTAATAAAATATATATAAACAAAACAAATAAAGATCCAAAAGCACAACAACCACACGTCAGATTTGTTAATTGGTAATAATTGTAATGACGAAAATGCCCTTATGAATTTAACTATTAATTGAAGTGCCATTTCAAAAAATCAGTTTCATTTGATATAATTTAATATGATCTTGATCCATTAAGCTTGATCCAACGGTCAGTAAGTGTTCCTATTTTGTTCTACTTTAAGGTGATTACCACAATAACGTCACCCTATATATATATATATATATATATATATATATATATATATATATATATATATTTCGATATAAATTTCAATATAAATTTATTAGTTTCAATATAAATTTCAATATAAATTCCAATATAAATTTCAATATAAATTTCGAGTCATTGTTCGTTTCGAGTTTCCAAGTCCGAGTCATGACTCTCGGCTTTTACACCTCATATTGTTCAATAGATACTAAAGACCAAGATACGGCATTGTCGAGGTCAGTCGAGACTAGAAAGTCACGATAACACCTGATGTAGCGCAAGGTTGACATATATATCATTAAGTCCAAAATAAACAATTTTCACAATTCTAATTAATCCTCCAAACAATCTCATACTAATCTAGCCATCTAAGCAGACAATCAAACATACCCAACAACATTAAATACTTCCAATTGACTCTTTCAATTCCCAAACACAACCGATTAACGGGTATCAATTATAACGTTTGTCAATAACTTACCAATTGCCCAAAACACCACAATTAATTTGTTATTCAATCAAGGCTGTTAATTGAAATGTCGTCCGATTCCAAAAATCTGATTCATACCAATGATTCAACGTTAACCAAATAATCACACGTTATTCCAATTTATTATCTGAAAACACTTACTGGTTTTACATATCATTATAACACTAACGGACATGAATTCATTATTAAGAATTAAAACCGATTACCACTTGTTTGACAATACTAAAGAATAAAACAACGGTTTATGAAAGTTCGACTCAAAATCGTGACACGAGACTATACACCCTTCGACATTATCAAACCATTATAATCCATCATCTAGTTATGACCAAGTACGCATAAACATGATAAGATGCAAAAACAGGTGAACATGACACAACACACGATACCAACACACTAGTTTACATGTTTTATTAGTTTAAAACGTGTTTTAGACTCGTGTTCATCAAAACTTAATTATGGAACTCACGTTCACGAGACAAAAGGTCTCACTCGTGACTCCCTGACTTAGTTATAATAGTACCATTTCCTTTATATTCCCAAATCATTCCCACGACCACTACTAATGTGCAAATTTTAAATCAAGTGGTGAGATTACGCGAGGAAATTGTGTAACCCTGATATTTTGGAAGTATCCGTATTAAGATTGAAGTATTGGTTATCAAGTCTGTATTGGTTTGTTTACTTTCAACTTCTAAGTATATTCCAATAGATTCCACGTATTTATGTGCATTATTACAAAGTTTTCTCTTTGTTGTTTTGGTATTATCCAAGGCAACTACTTAGTACCAGCTAAGTGTTATAGATATAAGGTTTGGGACTCCACACTCTGTGAAAGGTATAGCGCGTGCGAAAACATGAGGACATGCTTTATGTGTATGTATAAGCATGAGGACATGCTTATAGGGCGTGCATAAGCATATGGAAATGCTTATGGGGTATGCGTAAGGATGAGGACATCTTTACTGTGTGTGTATAAGCATGCGGAATGCTTATAGTGAACTACTAAGGTGGCGGACTTAAATCCTCTACAAAGAGGCACACGCTCAATCAAGTGTTCAATCGAACCGTTCATCAAATAAGCCATAAACATCTCATCAATCAATTCGTCTAGTGTGTTCTCAATCATCTACATCCTTAAACTAGTCATCGCGAGGCTTGACGGCGAGGCGAGCGCGTGGCGGTCATAAGGCTAAGTTTTTGAAAAGTGGTTATAGTCTAGGTTTTGAAAATATACCCAGTTCTCTATAACATAGGCTCTGATACCAATCTGTAACACCCCAAAAATACGGTCTAGCGGAAGCATACGAGCCTTTGGGTGCCACAATCTTGGTATCACAACATAAGGTACAGAGCGGTTTTATCCCATTTATTTAGAATAAGATTCATTAATTGAAACATTAAATTAACATTAATGAAAGTAGTGCGGAAATAGGCCCAAAAGATAATTAAAAGCGGTCCGTTTATTCATCGAGTCGCCTATGACCATGCCCCTTGCCAAACGTCTTCCAATAGTGAGCTATCGCCTTAAACACGAGAACACATGCTAAAAAGGTCACTTCATTTGGTGAGTTCATAGGTTTAAATTCAATAAAACATAGTGGACCTGAAGGAGTTGATTTGCTATGCAAGACCTAAGATAGATAAACACCGTTCAAAACCGATCCTAACCGAATCACCAACCGATCCTACCCGGATCACAATCCATATCTCGCATCCAGGGATCACTCGGGCCCAGCGACTCTAGTCCAACACTGTCGTGGCAACCTCTAGAACAGTTGCCAACCCCGGACTAGGTCGAGGTACAAGTCTATTCTTAGCTAGGCAATGGTACCCTAGTCTAAGGCAACAACTACCGCACATCTATCTAAACAGTCAAGCACATAAGCAAATCCAAATAGTTTTAAAGGTCCAAAAGCAGTAGCATGATTCTCACCCCAAATTAGTTAAAAGCGTAGATAAAGTGGGGCTATGAAACTCACCTTAGCCACAAGAATGCACTAATCACTATTGACACGACTTGCATCTAAAGCTAATCCCCACGGCATCCAAAAGAATGTCGACGAGTACAATAGAATAGAAGTGGCGTAACCTAATGCGTATACGATATTCTTAGAATATGGCTTATACGATCATGAAATCAATAAAAGTAATGTGTCGTAGTTTTCGTGGATCATTCATGTTGTCACTTTCAAAAGTCCATTCTTGTCCTCAAAAGTTTATAGTTCATATCTCCAAAACTTTAGTTTTAACGCCGTGTGGTGGTAAGGAACATAGGCGCGACGTCAACTCACGCGAAGAAGAGCGACATCGGCAGTCGAGACATACCGACCATAACTCACGCCAAGCAGGAAAGACATATATCAAATTAAAAATCGACAATACTCAAGCAAGTCGAGACTAGGAAATGGCGACAACTATTTATGTAACATAAATAGGTTAATTGATAAAATAAAAGACAAGTTCCCATTTAACGCTCAGTAAATAAAGGTTTCTCAATTCTTATTCATAATTATACGAGTTTATAAGAAAGTACTTCTTATAAGGCATACTATTGTAGTACATTATAAATGACACGTTCGTTTATTCCAACGTTTCCAAATCAATACGACTTCAATAAGTTATATTATCAAAATAATATTTCTAACAAGTTTATAAAGCTAGCATGTGTTATAAAACACGAGTTACCATCATATTTAATAAGGGTTTATAATAGATTAAACCATATTAGTCCATAATATATATAGTTATATAATTCAATAGCGACTTAGATGTGAAAGCGGAATATTTAGCTTTATCGCAAAACAATTATACTAAACTCGTTTAATCCAAAACGTTTAATAGAGTACAACACACTAATTAATATAAATGTTATCAACGAGTTTATAAAATGTATTTTATATTTATAAGACATGATTTATTATCGTAGTTCATAAAGGGTTTATAATAATTCAAACCATATTTATTGACAATATATATCTGAATATCTCGTTATTAGTTAAAATGTGAAAATATGATACTTAGGCATATCGCGAAATAAACATATCAAACTCATTTCCAAGTCTAACATATCATACTCGTTTAAGCAAAACGTTTAATATAGTTCAACTTATATATCGATCTAACTTGTTATCAATTGCTATTTCAATTTATAAAAAGGGAGTTAACTTTATAATGTACACGTAATATGTAATATTAATTATTAGTCACGTATCTAGTTTACTATTTACCATTCCTTTTTATACACAACTTGATCGTTACCCGCTCGAATCCAATATTAATGATCTATTAAACCTAACGTGTCCAATTTGTATGAGTATCAAATCTGATAAAATCAATGTTAACGAATCATAAACCGTATTTTAGATCCGTTAAGTTCCCGTAATGTTCAATGTTTAATAACTAATAGATATAACAATTTTTGTTAATTGATACAAACTTACCACATTATTTACTAAACCTCATATTTACTTTCAACTAATTACTCATTTATATTGTTTTTCACCCGCTTGACTTATGCCTAACCATTTCAAATCAACTACCAACATGGGTCACTTGACCCGACCGAGTCAAACCCGACTCATTCACAAGTCAACCAACGAACACTTTTATCTTGTTAGCGAGACTAACACACCCACTTTTGGTTACTTTGCTGCAAACCAAGGCTGGTATCAAGCAGGAAAAAGGTACGAACTCAAACCATACTATTTAAGATACCCAACCCAACTAGTGACCTAAATCGACTCGATAGGCAAGACCCATAAGACCCGCTCTATTATTGAGCGAAACCCTTGTTTGACCCGACTCTCAACTTGACCAAAGCGCTATGACCTCTAACCACCACAATCAAATCGGTAATCTACATCAATGCTAGCGCAACCCATACTCAATCACCACGATACCAAATACGGATTCAACCGAGAGCAAACAAATAAATCACTTGACCATTTTCACCACAAGAAATCAATAATACCTTTGTATCACACGTTTTATTAGGTGGTTACCACACGAATATTAATCAACCGTTTTAAAATCTTGTTTTACCATTTTACGTCCACGAAAACACAACATAAATAATCGTTTAAACAAAATAATGAAATATGAAACGGGTTGTAAGGTTTACCGAGAAGAAAGAGGAGAAAGCGAGGATCATGATGGCGTCTCCAACGGGTACAACCCGTAGCCATCAAGCCTTGAATTATTAAACACGTTTTACCACGAAACCTAATTGACGAAACTAGGGTTTGAGATTAGCAGCGTGTGAGAGAGGTTTGAGGCGAGTTTGCGAAATAGAACCACCATGACCCGATCTATAAGATGGGGTAGGTGGTGTCATCATTGGTGGTCGCCTAAATTTGGCGGATTCGGTGGCACGGAACCCTAGGGGTTGGTGGTGGCGGATATTGCTAGAGAGAGAGAGAGAAGTTGTGTGTTTTATTAGAGAGAAAATTGGTGGATAAAATGAGGAGAGTGTGAGGGGTGTGGGTATATATACTCCCACGAGGATCTAACTTGTTCATTTGAAACTCTAGGGGTGGAGATGTAAACTATCCCAAGGACCCTAGATGTAACTTTGCAAAACTTGTGATATATTAGGTTTGGGACTCATTTAACCTAGTAAACGAATGATTCGTGACACGGGAGTTACGCCATTGCTTTTAAAATAATTTTTCCAATAAAAGCGATATATACACGACTCGTATCTCAAATTAAATCAAACGATCGCTCTAATCGATGTTTCTCCAATTTTGACGCAACGAGGAATTTTTGAGTTGTCACAATTAACGCTAAATTTCTTGATTGGTGAAACCAATACCTCAATCTAAACTTTGATAATTTGATCTTTATGATTTGGTAATAAAAGTTTTTTTTTAATTATGCTACAAGATGAATGCATGACATCTTTGTACATATTTGATTTGACCACATAAAATCAAAACTAGTACCCTTTATAAATTAAGTTATGTTCCATCTAATTAAAAGGAACACTTGAAGTTGCAATTTCGTCATGTCGAACTTGGCGAGATTGTGATGGAGAGGTAAATCTTTATGTAAGTCGGACCTTACATGAACATATTTGCGATTCTTTAAGTTAGACACTTAAGTTGAGTAGGAAGTGAGACATGGACTCAAGGCATAAGATGGGATGAAACATGTTTACATTTGCAATAGCGTTGGAAAATGTAAATCCCATAATGATCTAGGAATTGGAAAATGTTTGCCAATTATTGTTCGACAGGTTACCTTATTATATGCTTTCGTTACTAGTAGATCAAGCGATGTAATGAACCTATGATAGTTTTGGTCCTAGTTTTCGAGAAAATTCTATCGTTATATGAATATTACCTTGGGTATTTTATTTTCTTGAAAAGTTTAATTATCGAAAAGACTAAAATTGAATTTTGCTAATTCTTTAAATGTATTAATGCAACATTAAACCGTAAAGCGAAGGTTATTCTGTATTGGTAAATGATCTACACCGTGAGGGTTTTTGTGGAGTCAACTTTACTAAAAGAATAAACCTAGTCCTCTTTTCATAAGAAAGAGTGAGATTCAATCATATTCCTTTTCATGAATGAAGAAAGGTATGATAGGACAATTAGAATTATCTAAATTCTAAATACATAACTCGTAAGAAAATTTTAATAGTTAAGAAAATTGCATATTTTCTGAGTTATTAAATTAGAAGCTAGACTAATTACTGTATAATTGGTAAAAGACAAACTAGCATATTTTATCTAGTTGTTGTGCTTTGACCATTTAAAAGTACTACTTACAATTTTTGGAATAGTAGAACTATTAAGAAAGAAATTGCTTGCCCAATTTTTCAAGTTAATGGCATTGATGAATAATTCATCATCTACATAGTAGAATACACTCTTTTAGTACATAAGTAATTGTTATGTATGAACTTTCTCAATGGTGTAGGGAAGTAAATAGAACACTATTTTCTTTCACTTGTTAATGAAACACTTACAATGTTGTCAAATCCAGTAGGAGTATTGTGTTCTTATTACTGAATAAGGAATTAATGTAATGATCTCTAATCCAGTGGGAGTTACAAGCATTGTCATCTAGAATGTCTTAAGATAATTCCTTTCCACTTGTAGACACTTATGTTTTCAAGGATAGTCATATACGTTTCCTTGTTAGACAATGAAGTGGCTCTACATCTACTAGTTATGCTAATATCAATGACACAATCATATTGGTCACATAAACAAACATATGTCGTGTTGTTTATACGCTACATGATGTTGTTCCATGCACAAGTGGGAGAAATCTATATTGTGTGCAAGGTACAACATATAGGTATATGATTTAACGGATTCTCTTGATGCAAGGTAAGATACTAATGTTCTAATATAACTTGTACATATCTACTTCAAGAAACACTTGGTGTTGCAATTTACGTCATGTGAGAACTTGGTGAGATTGCAACAACAAATTAAATCTCCATGTGAAGTCAACCTTGCATGGACATATTTGTTGTTTCTAAATTAGAGAAGTATTTAGAACATGTGTCAAAATGATATATAAGACTACTTCAAATTAGATATTTATGTATTATTAGAATGACATAAATGAAGTAATCTAATACTACTTCAATTTGTTTATTTATGTATTTTGGAATGACATAAATGAAAAATAATGTAGTCCTACATTATTGTGAAGTAAAATAAATTAACTTGAAATTAGAATTGAAACCAAGAGTTGTGTTCATAATTACTTTAGTTAAACATGTTTATGATTCATTGTAAAGACATAAACATAAAGTCTTTTAAGACTTATAATAAAGTAAGACGTTAACTTGTTAAGTTTTTTTAATTAAGACATATACAAGAAGTCATTGAGTTGATCAATTATTTATAAAGTTAAATGGGATTATAACAATTTATGTTTTCTTGATGAGACATGGATATGAAGTGACTTGGTTAAAAAGTACTTGTGTTATAAAGCATGCAATTGGCTTGGAAAATCTATTATACCATTAAGTTGACTTAGTTGGTAAATAGGTAAGCCAAAAGGAATATGTTTATCTTATATATTGTTAGATTGTCTTACAATATTAATTCTAATGAATACCACAAGTTGATGGTATGTTCAGTTAGGAGAATCAAATTCTATTTAATTTGTTTGATTCAAGATAACCATAACTTCTTTCTTAAAAAGTAACAAGGTTAGAAAATTGAGTATGAATTGAATATACTCAATATGACTCCAACCTAGAAGATTGATAAAACACCATTTTATTATGGAATGTGATGAATCACATTAAGTTTTAAAATTGAAGATTAAATTTGTTAAACTACTTATGAATAGGTTATTAACAAACTTAAGTCGAAATTATCAATGTGTATTTGTAATGTCCCAAAAGAGAACAATGTAGTTTTGCTCTAAGCGCTAAGTATATATAGATAGTCTATATATTACAAAAGGCAAGTGGGAGTTTTTTATCTTGAAAGATAAAATTACAAGATACATAATCTTCTAAAACACACTAGTAAATATCATGATGAGGTTAGACATGTAAATGAAATGTTAACTTCAAGATTATGGAATTTTCATTCATAGATCTGCAAGGATATCTCGGATATTTGATTTATATCTTGAGAAGAACATGAGTTCTGAGGATTATAGTAAACCGATAATCATTAAGATGGATTACCAAATATTGAATTGGGTAAATTACTCATACTATGAATGTTAAATATGTTGTCCATAAAGATAATCAATTTTGGAAATTTGGTTTATCCTAATAGTTAGACTAAAGAATGGAAATGAGTTTTTCAAAGAGATGGAAAACTCTAGTGGTTTAAATCTTGTGTAGAAATCATATGGACAATATTGTACACATATTTAATGCATGTTTTATGACAAGATTATTAATCATACTTAAGCAATTAATTATGATTGAATATTCTTTTCTAGACACATTAAATATATATAAAGATGATAATTGTCATACTTGTTTTCATTAATATGAAATATGACAATGAAATATCAAAACTCTTTCTTGAGAAATTACTTGAGCGAGGACGGTAAGTAATAGAAAGGTTTTCTGAATTCATATAATCTTAGGAAGTGTACGAAGTGCGATAATTCATGAATGGATAAATGCATGCATCTATGAAATTATTCTTATGTTAAATTATTAAATCCTAGTTTTGATTTATAATTGAAATAAGATAAATTTTAAGTATTCCTGAAAGCTAGTGGGAGTATTATGTTAAGATTTTTAAATCTTATATGTTGTATAACATATATGAAGTAACATTCCTTGTAAGCTAAATGTTAAGTCTTAGATTGAAATGAAACTTCACTTGTAAGATTTAAGAATTAAAACATATAACCTTGGAATATATGTTTATTATTAATAAACATGTGCAGTAAAATACATGATTCTAATAAAACATGATATATCATTTGGGAAATGGATAAATATCTTTTGACAAGATAGAACATTAATGAAATCTAAGTTTGACCTGTAGATTCATCATGTACATCATGTAGTATATTCAAATTGTTGTATCATTCTTGAATGATAGATAATTTGACAACATTGATATCTAACTAAAAGTTATTAGATAACTTGTGTAATGAATATTCTAATAGAATTACATCCTCGACTGAAATTGCTCCTAGATTCTATGGATGAACAATATGTCAATTGTTGTGCAATTGTCATCGACTTCAAACTTGAAAGTTTGGAAGACATCAAACATTACACAATATGATATTAAAGTTTACGGAGTTTTAATGAGCATATTGTTGTTTGTATACAATGATCTTGGTTTAATTGAGATGACACTCAATACTAGTTATGGTAGGATTTCATCCTTGTTAATGGCCATGTGAACTAGTTGTGCTACTAAGAAGCTTGATTGCATTATACATTAAAGAATAAGAATACTTTAAATTTTAAAATGTTTGAAAGTTTAAATTGTCATAAATTGGTGATAGAGGATGTCACATACTTTATGAATTATTATGTGGATTGGTGAATGCACACATACAAGGACTTCACTAATTGAATTCTTAAAATAAGTATTCTCAAAATTACGATAGATCAAATTGGTTGATTTATGCCTTGTCAACAAGTATTATTATCATTACTTGAGGCATAATTCATCAACTGGAATTTTCATGCATTGATCTATTTAGTATTTGGATAAAGATGTTAAACAATTATTATAATAAATCAAATACTTGGTATGTTTGATTTTATAATATATTGTATCCTATATTTGCATGTTTAATCCGTGAATAAATTTATTTATTCTAAATCGTCCGTTGTCAATTAATGATATGGGAGTATCATTAAACTAAGACAAACCGAGAGATATGGTAGAATATACTTGAAAGTATATTGATGAGAATGCATACCAATTTCGGATGATATTCAATGAATTGAATATATGACTTATCCCAACTACATGATTTTACTTTATGGATATTGTTATTAAGTAAATCATGAATAGTTATCCTCGGACTTGAGATACCGGATAAGTGTCATGGATGTAGTGCACTACGTGGAACAACTTAACGCTATACGTGGCGGTAGTCATAAGGGTTGTTTCACGAAGTGTTGCAAAGTTCATGGGTTATTCTTGTAGTCAAGATAGAATTTGTTCCTCAAATTTATTTTGGAGTTTAATCTTGTTGGGCCCTCGTAGGGTTGACAAGATGTATCGCGTGCACGCCCAAAGATCTCTCCCGAATATGCTCGGAAGATTTGGTAATCTTGCTCAATCACTTATAACGAGAAAAATGAATGGTTGAATAAAGAATGCCTTAATTCTATATCTTTATTTAACATGGTATTAGAAACAAAGGGTAATAATAATGAAATCATTAAAAGGTTTTCCGGAGCCTTACTCGAGTTGTACTATAGGCATCGAAGTGTTGCTAGACGCTAACCGATGTGATCACTCTATTAAGATATGTCCAAGTGGGAGTTGTTGGTTTAATGGACAATAAATTAATAGACGTGTGTTAGGATCGAACTCGAGACCACGGGATTGCACACTTTGCGTATGAGAATTAAAGTTAATAATTAAATATAAATGTTGTATTTATTTATTAATTAAACGAAATAACATAAATGGACGTTAAGTAATTAGTTGTAATGGACTAACGGTCGTTAAATGTAATTGGAAAAGGACTAGATTGTAAATATTGAGAAGGTTCCGGAATCCCTTGTGGGATAACACAACCGATCGGCCACAAGGACCAAACCCAACCCATCTACAACTCAAACTTGTTCACCAAGTTAGTTTGGGTATAAATACAAAACCAATGGTGTTTGTAATTTATCTCTTATACTCATTAAGCTAAAACCTAAATAGTTTTGTGTGTGTTTGCTTAAAACCGTCGACTACCACTCTTGGGAGTCGATTCATAGCTTTTCCAAAACAAAGTTATTTTGTTTAATTAAAACTAGCATTCATTTAATTCGGTATAAGATGCTACAGACAAGAAAGTGGTCTTAACACATTATTGTTAGTATTCTTGGATTGAATTACAAAATCGGTGAGGGTAATTCATATATTCCTTATAAACCCTAATTAGGGTTCATCACTTCTAGTTTTGTGAATTTGATTAACGTTAAATTAGAATCAAGAAAGCTCGTATATTCTTGTTTATGTTAATTAATTATTCATTAATCTTTCCTATATGCTTCCGCATGTTTCTTTGATGTTTATTGTTTATATTAATGATTAGTCATGTTATATAATTCTAACAGACCTTTATGAAGTTAGTCGATGAGCAATTAGTTGCGTCGACTCAAAGAGCTCAAGTAAATATGATATAATCAGGGTAGGTCCCGAGAGGTCAAGGGTAACCCATTATTTTCACGGCGAAGTGTTAATTTTTGTAACAACCTTGATTTTCTTAAATGCACCCGTTGAAAGAATTAGTTTTCTTGTATTATTTAGTTTTTATTAAATGCGTTTGGTCATTTTTTGTTATGGTTCTGTCTTTCGATTATGGGTATTTTTTTCCTTCTGTACTTGCCTAGTAGGATTTAAACGAGATACACATTAACACATACAATCATGTAATTGACTTAAGTCCAAATGATGGCTATTATAAGTATCGTAATTGATCCGTTTGTATCCTTTTTTCTCTCACCTGTTCAAGGGTAATATATTTTTAGTGCATATTTAAAAAGTAAGTCAGTAATATACATCCTTATTTTAGTATAAATTTGTAGTCAGCTAATTCGGTATAACAAGAATATATTGGGTTATTTTGATCATTGTTTGCACCCAAAACTGAAATCGAGATCATATGTGCATTTATAAACAGTTCACTTAATGTTGACTCAAACAGGAAAATTGTTAACAAGCGAACTGAAATAATCTGGTTTGTTTAAGTCACACTTGGTTGTTCATTTGAAAAACTGCATACTCCTGCAAGTTCCAAAGTACCAACGATAGTGAATGGAAGATCCAACCAAAATCAGCGGAATATGTGCCACTATGTAGTTAAGCTGAGAAAGAGAGAAACTATTATAAAAATTAAAATTAATTTTCCAGAATCTGAAGCCTTGTTAAACTTTAGTTAAGTTTCGCATGTACAGGGTGGTAATCAGAAGTTCAAATATATAAACCTCTGTTGAAGTTGAACCTAGGTCGGTACAAGAGCTAAAATCTGGTTCTTGATTATCCCCATGCATTTCTGTATATCCGCATATACCTGCAGGTTCTGAGGAGAGCAAGGTTGTAGACTCGAGACCGCAGAATCCAAGATACTTGCAACTTCAGCTGGTGGAACCTGTCTTTCTGTACATTTCTGGAAATTCAGATTCATAAACCACATGTTAGATGCCAACCAAACTACGTAGACTGTGTCAGGTGGTTTAAATAACAGGTCAGCGAGAATACAGGTCGAAACAGCTACATTTTTTTCGTATCAAAATAGGTCAAGATAGTTCCAAATACTTCAGCATGATTACAAAAGTATGGTATTGAGATAAGTATAGCGAAATTCATTTTTGTCATTTTAATCATCATACTATTTTTTTTGTATATTTGAATCATTTTGAACTGACATTGTTCAAATAAAAACTACAATGACTAAGACACAAAGGCCAAAGCCAGGTTTTCAAACTCTAGAGTTTATACTTTGGGAGACTATCGAGCCAGTTCCTTTTACGATCATTATTTTTTCACTTGCTTGACCTGTTAGAGATCAAACATCACCCACATCGAACAACTGCTAGGGGAACTAATCACTTGTAATCAGAACCTATTTACCTGAATAACAAACAGAGTAGCCACACACTGAGTTATCAGTTCTGAAGGGACCGATGATTTATTTCTATCTAACGGAGATATTGGCTTCGAATCAGTTGCCTTTTCGGTGGAAGCTAGCAGTTTATGCAAAGACAAACCAGCATGAACAGGATTGGATGCAATAGGATTAGACCGGGCAGGCGGAATATAGGAATCATTTGATGGAATCTTTTCACTCACGTAATCAACGGCCTTATCGATATCAACTGTAGGGAGCCTCAGCGATGATAATGCCTATATTGTAATCCAATTATTATAATTATTAGACTTGTTCCCTAGTGACAAGAGATTAGAAAACAAATGTGAATGTATAGAGGCAACTTGTTATCCAGTATAACATTATAAAGACTAATGAGTGTTCCAAGTGCTATCCAAAAAACCCCCATACATCACTTAAAAAATTTGTCATATGTTGGGACGAAATAGGGATGTATGAATGTAAAAGCGCATTTCTGACCTGTACAGCCATGTCTACCATTGAACGAGCCTTGGTTCTTGATATCTCAACAATCTCATTAACATGACATTCCGATTCTTTGGTGTGATTTGCAGTGTGATCTTTGGAGCTTGATATTAGACCATGGTCATTTGATTCACCCACAACCCTCGGCCACTTAAGTAGGAAATTTTGCTGATATGTATTGCGTTGTCTCAAGCGAAACAAAGCAGAAGAAACCTGGCGAAAAAAACATGTCACTTTAGCACTTACATAATGAGCAAAAACCAAAATAAAAATAGATGAGCATAGAGGTGTCAGGTCCGGATAAATATAAGATGGGTCGAACATGTCAAACAGGTCGAAAGTCTTGAAATCTTATATGTTAATGCATAAAACCCTTAATCAATATATCCAAAAATTAGATTATTATTGCAAAATACAAATTTACAATTTTTAACCATATTTGAAAAACCAATTATTTATTAAAACTTTTGAAAATATGGAAAATGTGTTTGCAGACGACCACAAATTTTTTACAGATACCAAACATTGCCCGTTTGACCGGTTACCATACTCACACATCCACCTCTAACTGAAAAATGATGCCCTTGCCTGCACATTGGCTTCATTTAACTGTACAACAACAGCTGCATATTGCTTTTGAAAGCATCTGAATCTTAAGAGCAATTTCACCATTACTTTGGTTTTCCAACACGTCATCATTCATTCGCCTTAACTCGAAAACCACAGCCTCCTACAGATTCAACATTTTTAATAAATATTTAATCAAACGTTAAAATTTTAAAAATAAATAAATAAATAAATAAAATAAGTCTCATTTCACTTTAAATATGTGGTATATATATGATATGTAAGTTCATTTGATATAAAGAATCTAACTGGAGAAACCTTTTTGTCAAGAGCACAGGTCAGCTCGGCAATTGCTTCAATATCAGCTTCCTTTGCCTGTATATGTGTTAGAGTACCAGGTACAGAGTGTGCTGCATAATTTGATTTGACGTCCCTTGGTGCACTTCTAGATTGTGAATCAGATTTAACTGAAGCAACCTACTCCAACAGAAAAGAAAAATAAAGGAAGTTAATATGGATGATGTTTTTAACAAGTATCATCTTGGTCATTAAGGTAAAATTCAATTTTGAACCCCATATGTTTAGGGATTGAACAAGAGAAATGAAGAAGAATCAATTTCTAAATATTTATAGAAATTTCCTCAAGACAATTGTTGCACCTCATTTAAATCTGTACTTAGATTATACTCAGACGTGGTTTGCTTCTTGCCAGCATGTTCTAACTTTACCATCAGGGGTCCCCACCAACAAACCCATCCAATGAAATATGTTGAGGTGGCAACTTCAACCCATCTGCCTATGAATGGGCTGATCGGGGTTATTAATAATCTCTAAGACTGGAAAGTCCCCCCAAAAGTGATATGTGATGCATAAAACCTTCCATATCATTTTATTAAAAAAATATACTATTGAACTAACAGACTTTTGTAACCAATTTTGGCACACTAAATGTTTGTCAAAAATTAGTCCACCTGACCCAGTCAGTAACAAAAGTTACATATTTTCACCCCCAAGCAATTTTGACCTGGTACCCAAACCTCCCATTATGCCACCTCTAATAATTTAATGTCATTTTGTTATGCAATGTATTACTGCAACTAAGCAGTATTAGATGCAAGAAAACACATATACTGTAACATATAACTGACAAAACTGACTTAAAGTATCAATAATGGGATATGCTGAGGGTAGATAATAACCTCGTCCATTTTCTGAAACTTTTCACGTGAGGAGCAATTTGTGTAACCTTCTAATCTCTGATCTTTAACCATCCAGTTGACTTTAATGTCATTTAAGCTCTCCAAGAATTTGTCAAAAGGTGTTTGACGCATTAGTGATGCAGGTAGATTCTCAAAAGGATTTAAGGGCATGCAATCGGTATCCTGAGAAAACAAATCAGTTAACGTTGGAATGGAATAACAGCTTATACATGATACGATATACATTATTAGTAGTTCTGATCGTGAAACAAGAAACAAAGGGTCCTAATTCTATGGCACGTGGAAGAAATAAAAGTACAAATACTTGTAATGAATAAAACCATCTTATCTAACAAAAATATGCACAATCAGCCTGTAAGGATTCTGCTGCTACAAAATCATATTACCATTCATTGAAACTCTGAAAAGATTTTAGTTTCCTATGCAGGATCCATTAACCTCAAAGGATAAGAATTTGATTAAAGTAGATTATCCACAGCTCATGTATTCTAGCTAATAAACCGTTAGGTCAAAGTAAAAGCAAGGTTTGCCTTGTATTAATCAAATAAAGCAGAAATAGATATTTATAGAATAGGAGATAGTAACCAATCAATTATGGGTAATGATGAAAAGAAAGGAGAATATAAGCTAAATATCATAGAGCTTTAGGACTTATGTTTCCCAGTCATAATACTAAATTCTAAAGTTAACCCCTTTATCAAGATACCATATGTGTGTTTATTGCATGCTCAACAAAAAAAATTAAATAGAGCCTATTCCAAAAGTGCAAGACATTTTGACAGTTCATTTATATGTAAAGAGTATAGGAGATGTTGAAAAAGGATACAGTATTTACCATGATTATTTCAGCACCAAGTTTAGTCTGATCAAATTGAACACCACACCTGTCATGATCTACGGTCAGTATAGTTCCATCATGAATCTCTCTTGTTCTTGGATAGATAGCTATGACACGTTGTCCTACTAATAATGGCCTCGCAAGATCAGTTGGTAATCCATCTCTGCTACGAGAACGGAATTCGGTATAATGCGTCCTAACAGAATCCCGATATTGATTAAGCTTGTGCTGTTCTTCCTTCAGAAATTGAACTGAAAACCTCCGTGGTTTACCAAGAGAACTGCATCAACAATGTTGAAGAAAATTAAGCAACTGTGGCATAAATTTTTTATTTCCAGCCTTATGTCAGCGAAGAACAAAAAGGTACATTGTAGAGGTCAATGGGTAGTAATAGATCATAATGAGTTGAACAGGAACTGGTAAAGTTTTGGTACGAGATGGAATGGGTTGAGCCAGCCCATATTACATATTTCAAACAGGCTAATGTGCTAATTATCTGCAATTGCATTTGTAAGCTAACTGATTTATATAAAATGGGCAAGGTTGCATGTCTTGTTTATAACTATTTGACCCGATAGAGAAACAATAAAACCAAATCGACCCATTTACTCAAAATGGGTCCAAATTGCCATCTCTTGTTTATAAACAAATGCTGGGTACTCAAATACCTTCTGATGACGCCCACTCAACACGAGTTAATCTTGGAACATGACCTAAACCAACATGATACAAGTACTCAGCAAACTCCCTTTGGAAAACCAAGGGTCATCTATTACACTGTAGAACCATTCATATGCACACCATCTCCGCATGAGTTGATTAGATAGGCAACTCGAAAGTTTTACCTGCAAGTAGGATAGCACATAGACAACAAAATATGGTAACATTTTCAAATCAATTGAGTCGATCCAAAACAGGCAATGCAAGAAAAACACCTTAGGCTTGACTGTTCTGTGACTGAAAGAAGGCACGTGAACACCTGACTTGTCTGTTCCAACTGCATCAGAAAACTTAGAAATTTCAAAAGCTTCTGGTTTGTACATCTTGCGCTTGCTCCTGACGTTCCTACTTGAGTAAATACCAGAAGAGACATATTGACCAGGTTTAACCAACTTGGGGAAGAACTTTGAGATATGTGTCTACTCATAGACATTCGTATTCCATGTGTAGCCTACAATTTAATCAATGGTAATTATTTTATCATTTTTAACTGAATAACGGGCAAAGTCACATGTAACTCATAGGCACCCAACCACCAGAGTTCTGATATAAACTGTTGGCAAGCAACTAAGCATAAAGTAAAAGATTTGAAACTTTGTTTCAGAATACATATTCCTTACCATCTTCATTACATTAGCCAACTGTCTCCAAGTTGAAACAAACCACATAAAATGCAAATATTGAAAGCAGGCACATGTGCATACATACAAGCCAACTCAAAATGAAAACTGGCTAACAAATGTTATAAATATTCAGTTCTAATCCAGCAATCATGCCTACAGAGTGTTGCATAGTGATAATGTATATAACAACATAGATTCCTAGAGCATTAAAGCATCATTACCAAATCAACGAACTATTCATCTTTACTGATAAAATGGAGTTTGGAACTGTTTGAACTAATTATAAACCACTTGGGTCAATTAACTAATTAGGTATTTTATCCAAAGGTTATGTAACTATTTTTGGGAGGATGTATTTGATATCACAGACACATGGTAGCGCAGTCAAACCGGAAAAAGAAAGAAAAGAAAAGGTCAACTATTATTGGAATACGAAGGGTGGAGAATGTAAAGAGAACCGACCCACCAACCAATGCCAAGGAAGAGCACAGTGAGAAGTGGACTAAACAACTGTGGTAGATTAAAATAAAACTACACACACAGCACAAAACAAAACAAAACAAAAAAAAACACACACACACACTGTATGCAGAGATTGGAATATATATCTTATAAACGGCTATAAAGAATATTCTTCTACTAATGACGAAATCCTCCACAAATAACATAACATGAATCATAGAAATATTCTTGGCACATGCAGCAGAAGTCTCAAGTTCAAAACAAATAAAAGAAAAGAATCAGAAATTGCGTACCTCAGCCACCAGGGACTCTTTGGGAGTTGTATCAATATGGGCTTCATTTGAAATCTGAGATATCATACCATGAGTAATAGCGTAAGACAGTAAACACTCAGAGAAACATGGACAAATACAATTAGATAGAGTTGCAACCCATTCAATTACGAATGAGTCGATCCAGGTTATACTTCATCCCCAATGGGTCAAACATGTAAAATAAAATATAGCTAAAAGGAAATAGGTCAAAAGTTGTACAAAGTGTATTTCAAATGTATAAAACCTCCAAAGTCATTTTCTTTCACAAACAAATTATCATAGAAAAAATGTAAATTTATATAATTAGTTAGTAGTGTGATCATATATTACAGTAACTAATTTATAAAATTAATAAACTTTTATGGATGAAATATGCTTAGGGTGCACCCAACGGCACAAAAGACTACCGCTTTAATCCATTACACAACCAACCCATTTTCCCACCTCTAGGTATGATAATACTTACTTTAGGTGCCACAATCTTCTGTCTCTTTCTAGACACCTTGGTAATTAACTGATGGGACTCCTTTGTCTCTGAAGCAGCATAAATGTCATCAACCAAGTGTTTGCCAGATGTCAGTGCTTTACTATCAGAAGCTTCTAATCTAGAAAATGATTGATTCCCTTTACCTCTAAGATCTACAGATTTACTCTCCTCACCCTCGCGAATTGCAGGCGTAACTTGCAGTAGATTAGAATCGTCAGCAAGTTCGTCTTTTTCTTTTGAGTAAATATGCAAATATAAACACCAATGTAATCAATGCAAGTTCGATGGAAAAAACTGAGATTATGATCAGAAATTATGATCATCTAAAGTTTGCAACTTTAGATTGTCATAAAACAAGACATTTTAAGTCTGTTATGGAACATGAGAGCCTGGACCAAATTGGTTTTTCCCCATATGAATCCTTGACAATTGTTAAACATTATTCATTCTTGCAATTTTAGTTTTCTACTGTGTGCTACTAACTTATGCTTTGAAATCTTAAACAGCAAAATATATGATAAAAAAAAGTAAAGTAACTCCCAATACCGTCTTCCACGGGTTATGGGTCCCAATACCGTCTTCCACGGTGTATGGGGGAGGTTAAGACGTAGACAGCCATACCCCTACCTAAGGTAGAGAGGCTGCTTCCGGTTCTACCAAAGGTAGAAAAGGACCTCCGGCCTTGCAAGGGGTGAGGATCGAACCCTTGACCTCTGTCTTCAGAGGCAAGGCAAGGGTGTTAACCACTTGATCCAACCTTGCTCCTTTTTTTTTTTTTTTTCTATATATTATTATTATACCAGATTATCATATATTAGCAAAATATATGATAATCTGGTATAATAATTAACAGTCATTAAATTCGTAAGGAGATATACCAAGGGCCAAAGCATGTTTTATTCATGATGTGATTTTAATATATATTTCTGGTAGTGGGGTGATAAAAGAGGGAGAAACATTAGAGGAATGATACACCTCAAATCAAATATGAGAGTTGACTCCATGTGACAAACTGGCTCTATCTTACCTTTTTCATTTGAGTCAGGTAAACCCATCAACGACAAACTGGCCAAAGTTTCCAGTGCATCAAAGGCGGATCTTTCATCTGCAAGAAAAAATTAACAGAGTACAAAAGTTAGTTGCTGTAAATCGTCTAATGTCAGCAAATAGGGGCTTTGGTGTTATGGCGATACATATTTCAATAAACGTATTGTCATAATCCATCATTCAGTTGTGCCCTAGCAGCTTCCTAGCAAAATTAAAGAAAAGAGATCCAAGGAATTAAAAACGATAATATGGGCTACTCTCCAGTCTCCAACCCTCTACAAGAGTAACGGGAAGATTTACATGCAAAACCAATGGAGATAACTTCGATTAAATATACACAATGATATTTCTCTAATATAACAAAACTCTATCATATTAATAGAATGATAAGAGTTCTGTAGATTCAGGTCAAAATGAAAGACAAAAAGGCTGTGTCATGTTAATCCATTGTATCTAGGCAAAGGAAAAGAACTGGGAGCAGATAATCAAAGAGATAACATGGAACTGAGAACAGAAAACCGTATACCTCTCCTGGCAAAAGCTTCTTTACTTCTTTCCTTGGAAACCTGAGAGGAAGGCCTTGAAGGTTTTACATCAGCAACTTCAACATCAAAATTTCTTCTCAGAGTACCTAAATACTGCCCTTCTGTGCCACTACAGGCTTCCCGTATGTAATCTAAATGTTTGTTTTCTTTTTTATCGAGTCTTACTATTCTCCCTTCTGATCCTTTCCAGTTATGTAACATATAGCCATCATTTGTTCTTTCCTTACTCTTATCCCTTGATAAATCTGTATTATCAGCTTCCATGCTACCTTCTATATCATCATCGTTATCAACAAACCTACCGCTAGCCACATCTTCATCATACTGTGTCCAAATAATGATAAATCAGTTTCATTAATTGTTCTTAACATAAAATGTAAAAAGACGACAAAAGTAAAACACCTACCATTCTTTCAGCACTTTGAGAAGGTGATGACATCAGACTATTGGATTTTCTATTTGGAGAACCACCTCTCTCTGAAGCATCATCTTCTTCATTATCTAGCTTCAGTTTTAGGCCTTTACTAGTTGGCAGAAAATATTCTCCTTTGACATTCTCGTGGGAATACGAGACAGGGAATCGTGGTGTCCTTTTTCCAACAACACGAGGTCGACTTCCTAAAATTTCACAGTAAAAATGCAATCTCAGAATTTACTCTTTCGACAACTCAAATAATTAACAGAAACCATAAATAGATACATGATTACTCTACTCACCTCATAGTCACACTAGACCATATCTCACTAGAACAATGAAACGGTGAAGTATTGGAATGACTAGTAAAAACTAGGGGGCATTTGGATGAGTTTATATGAAAGATTATCTAAGATTGAGACTTAAGAGTTACTATATTTAGAAATTAGTACATGGATAAGCAGAATCTGACTATGATTCTTTGGGTGTGGTAAGCGGTTAACTAATTAACTAGGGATTACTCAGTTGCATACTAGCCGTTACAAAACTCTTAATTTGAGATGAAACAGAAAGTAAGTCTACACCCATATTCTGACACTATTCTAAACAAATTTCATTTACGCGTATTGTTGTTATTATTAGGCGAGAAACAGATAGTTGTTTTTCAGATATATTTTAGTTAAAGTTTATACTTTATATACAGATGAATTAACAACACGATAACCCAAAAAATAGAAATGAAAAGAAAATGCTATGATTGATATAATATAGATTGTCGAATTTCAGTTTTAACTTCTGTAACTGTAACATAGAGGAATATTGTTTCTGCTCATTAAACTGATTAATTTCCTTTGACATACGATTATCACTCAAAACCTGATCTCTACATACAACTTCTAATAGCGAAGCTTCTCCAAACAGTAATTCCTATAACCCTTCCTATTATAGTTGATCATTTTCCTACTGTCTCTTTCCTTTCTCTCCATAAAAAGCCGGGACAAACAATAATATCATTATCTTTGCAATTTTTTTACCTATCTCTCCAAAATAAGGACTTGGGAACGCAGCGTTGAAGACCAAAAGGTAAACAGCGTGAATGAAACCAAAAGATTGGAAGAACCCCAAACTGTTTTTTAGATTTTGAGCAAAAGAGACCGTGTTAACTTCCAACAATAATCACTTACCACCAGAACGCTTCTTCTTCAACAATGGCAGGCAACCATAATCTGATGGAACTGCATCCGGATGCAAACCAAAACGGTCAACAGAGCCTTTAGATGTGCTCTTCTGAACTTTACGCGGCACACGTTTTTTAGGCTTCCGAGATGTTCCCACACCATCATTCCTTTCTTGTTCACTATCCCTCTTCCTGAAGAAAAGAAAAGAAGTGATAAATTGACTTAAATCTTGGTAAACTTGCATTATACAGCATTTTAGAAGTCAGAATGAATAAAATATGCAACCCACATCTCATGTTGATGATCAAAAGAATTGCCCAGTGAGCAATACAAATATAGTTTTAATGTTAGACAAAGTTACAAGAGCACTACTTTTTTTTCTGGGGTAAAGCATTTAAAGATGAAACTTGTCCTATAAGAAGTACTAGTTGAGAGATATAAATAAAGTAAAACCTTAACAGTAACCCTTCAAGCCGAGCCTTTTTTTCCAAATTGATGGACAGTTGGTACAGCAGTGAACAATGAACAAATGGATAAGAAAACAAAAAATTTAAGAGTATTGCTTAACCTTCTAATATAGTAATATTGTAACTAGTTGTGTTTATTTCTTACAATGACGCATCGGTTTTATATACAGGTATGATGTATGTGTTGGAAACTTGGAATTAGGCCAGTCACTGTTCAGTTTCGCGTTTGGATAGGAATGAAGCATGCTGTCAGGAACCCCGTTCCATTTAACTCATTACTTTTCATTCCATTATAGTTGTTTTCTATTAACATACAAATTTGTAATGTAGCACAGTTTTGCAATTCATTTTGGATCTTTGCGTTTTAAACAGTGACTTTCATGATTAGTTGATTTTCCACTCCTTTGTCTTTCTTTTCGATGTTTGTGAAAATTAAGCTTCTGTTTTTAAACTACAGACAGTCGTCCTTATCAAATAAATATTCGCAGTCATCTTATTACCTGATTTGTCCTAAAATGTCCCTTTTGATACAATAGCCCTCATAATCTATAGCTCACATATTAGAAATTTCCAATTGATGCTTGATTCTATAACTAATCGAGAACATAACCAACATTGATATTAGAAATTTCCAATTGATGCTTGATAGAACACTTCTCTTAAAGTAAAACCTTATCTGACACAAACAACTCTGACTTAGGTACCATCATTCTTGAATATTAAATAAACAACATACTGTTTAAGTTTTATAAATACCATCAGAAAAGAACAAAAATGAGGAAGTGTGCTTGCATGAAAAGTAAAGATGTTAGAATAATATGTTCAATAGTAAATAGATATTGCAATCTCACCATGTTGCTATAATAATCAGTCATCATAGCAATAAAACCCACAACTGAGGCTGTGCCCTCTGGAAGAGATAAGTAGGCCTGAAAGTTGACAAATGAAAAGAATGTGAAGCTTCTTAATAACAATTTCACGAGCCCCATGCAAACTTTTGCTGCAAACACCATACATATTATACGGGTCATAGGAACCAGTCTCCAATTTTTTATCTTTTCTACAGCAGAAAAAATAAATTTTGAAGGGCAACTAACTATTTCACAATACTAACACCAGAAATCTATCTCACATGTCCTAAGCAGGACTTGGGTGTTTAAGGCTCTGATTACCATATTAGAATTGGTATTCACCTCGTTGAACCCACAACCATTTGGTTTGGGAGCTTCTCACACAACATGGGGTACCATTGGGACACAAGCCCTTTGGTACCCACAGAAAAATTTGTTACACTACATCAACAGAAAATCTAAATTTTCATCCACTTTTAAATTACAATTGAATAGCTAATATGAGATTAAATAAATAAATAAAGAAATAAACTGCTAGTAGGTGCATTACTATGAATCTGAAATTTCTTTGATTCAAAGCATGACATAGTATGTCAGTTTCGAGAAGTCAGGGCAACAAGTTAAGGGAGAAATTTTTGTTACATTGATGTAATTTTTGTATACTTATACGTAAATTAGATCAGTAAGCAGTGCATTTAATACCCTTAAGTAAAACAAATAAATAAATAAATAAAATTTAAGTCAGTTGCACTTTATAAAATTAGACACAGCTAAATACTTGAAATAATTAACTCATATAGAAAGATTAGAGTACCAGAATAGTTATTTTAAGAATGAAACACGACTTTCAAGGGTCACAAAGGAGCTAAATAAAAGAAGGTGTGGTTACCTTATTCAGAGAATAAACAGCCTCCACCATTTCCACTGAGCGGTTTGAAGAACCGCAGCCACCTAGATATGCATATAGTATATCATATACATTAGATGCCATCACAAGTTTGGAATAAAGCAACAAAGTAATCAAAGCAACTGAAAGACTCATACAAGTCTTCACATGTGCACTGCTGAAGCTATAGATTACACAATACTTATTAAAGATAACAGTAGAGTGAATGTGTCAACATATTGCAAACTAGTAGTTGAGTAGTGAAATTCTAGTGACCTTTCTCCAATCTGTCTCGTGCTCACGATATGCTGCATAAAAGCATTCCAGCTCTTCCCTGCTCCAGTGTGGCCCCAGCATGTTCACCTTTTTCTGGAAAGAATAGAGCAGTGGTTGTGTCAGTAACTAAAAATTGGATGATGTGCTTATTTTAGCAGTTGCAACTGATCCTAATAGTTAACTTCATATAGCTGTATTTTGAAACTGTTCTAATTTTGTGAACTTGAGCTAACCATATGTACAACATCATAATGCAAAGGTTAGATACAATATAACCTCAAATGAAAATCAAGAAATGAATTTGTAATATAATATTTTCAAGGTTAGTGATTCACGCAAGTATTAGAACATCCTGTCAAATAAGACATAAACTTTAGTAATTTAAATAAGATAAAACTAATGTGAAAGAGTATGTAAAACTTGATATCCCACTTCCTAAGGTATATATGGAGATGACAGTTTAAGAAAATTGGAGACATTTGAGGCTGCATAATTAAACCCCACCGACCAGCCAATCACTCAATCAGATATCCATAAACCCTGGTATCTATGTGTAGGCCTTACACCCACCAACCCCAGAACATTGATAGTATCATTTGTTGCAACACTTTAACTCTTACAGAAGAAAGTAGCCAAATAGCCATCTAAATCCACAAAACTGCAGCAGTAAAGTGTTTACATGCTACTTAAGACTTAAACATAGACGGAAACCGTAACAAATGCAGACAGGGAACCACACATAGGTTTTAACTAAAACAATTTACAAAGAAGCAGTGACTCAGGTGTTGAGCATTTGCAAACTAAAGTAATGGACATGAATTTTTATTTGCAGAATATTTGACTATGGGTCTTGAAAGTGCAAATGGTATTTGTGGTCTTCCATGTACAAGATTATCTCAGACCCAGATTTGACATCAAATATGAGGAACATAAAGATCTTCTTATAGATCAAGAACAAACAAAAACAGCTAGCAGAGTCGTTTACGGATCTGGAATATGGAAAAATATGGATAAACACACTTATTGTGAAAAAGCATAGCTATCAACCCAAACAGAACTTTAGGACCCAAACAAATGTAAGAAAAGCTCTTGACAATGCCTACAAGCCTATTGATACCGGCACCTAGTCTATTTCAATTGGACTTATTAATTACTTATTTTGCAGGACCAAGGCCGAAGGAGTTACTATTTTCACGAGCTCATTTGGGCACAAATGTGGACAAGCTACAGACACTGTTTAACGTTCCGCCCAAATTCAATCACAAAGCCTCATTTCGGATTTTCGCAATCTGCATTTATTTGGTAACTCTCATTAACTTTGCTTAGTAATAAATCAAGTGATAGAATATTCCTTCCATGCTTAAGTTTTTTAGATGTGCCTTAACTCCTGATTGGTGTTTTTATACATAGCATTGATTTCTGAAATTATCATATCTATCATATTTGGCAGCATCTTAATAGAGGACTGATTTGGCTGTGGCTGCATAAAGTACACACCAGATGTGCACCCATTTGCTTAACATTGAAAAAACACCTAGATATAACTGATGCAGCTTTTTTTTTTTTTTTTTTTAAACTATTTGGCTAGTTATCTATCACCGTGAATTCTAGTTTCAACGCTTTTAAATACTTTCAATGCCTATCGAAGTTGCTTTATCTGAATTGCAAATATATTCTGCGACTGCAGTTAAATATGGA
Organism: Chrysanthemum lavandulifolium; assembly: GCA_022545495.1. NCBI lineage: Eukaryota > Viridiplantae > Streptophyta > Magnoliopsida > Asterales > Asteraceae > Chrysanthemum > Chrysanthemum lavandulifolium. The sequence goes on from CM040239.1 coordinate 203,769,238, forward strand.
TCTCGTATAAAGTCGAGATTAGCTGTTGTCATTGGTATGCTTATGTGAGGTTCTCTTTTGCGTCTGTTCTTGATCATGAACACCCTGCTGCCCATCTGGATATGACTGATACAAGAAGCAGGGATCGTGACCAAGAAAAGTAACAGTTGGGGAACTCGCCTCACAGTTTTAAATTCCACACACGGCACAAGCACGAAAAATAATGAAACATCGACTCAACAGGCATCGAATTCAGGATTACTGCGATAGAAATGGATTTTGGCAATATAAGTTGTTAAAAGTTGGTCATTACAAAAAGAATTTATAACTGTTAAGTAAGCATTTAGAGACAATAAGTCATCATAAAACACTGTATGAAACTAAAATATCAAAAAAAAAAAAAAAAAAAAAAAAAAAACAACAACAACAACAGTTTGAAACAAGATTTTGTAGAAAATAACAGGTAATTGAGCATAAAAGATTGAGCACCCTCAGCTTTTAATATCACTCAAGACAGAATAAATTCAAAACTATCGGGACAAATAGAACTTGAAACCCTCAACTGAATATTAGATGATCAGTCAATCGCTAAGAAAATTCAAACAGCTCTAATAGCAGCAAACTCAAAATTATGCAAAACTAGGGTAACCAAAAACTATAATGGTATCAAACGAACCAAAAAGAATGGGTTACTTGAAAAGAAACTCACTCGCTGGTTTTTCTTGTTGGTGCTATCTGCATCTTTGGCTGAAAATACTTCATCATCATACGAATATCGCTTCTTCACATTTCTAGACTTTCTTGGTGGGCCCATGAGATCCCTGAAACAATGAAATAGAGAATGAAGGTAAATATTTAAATAACATCTTCTGTACATACCACCATATACAACTAGATAGCAAGCTTAAAAATTTAATCAACCATGCCAAGCATTTATCCAAGTTATTTCGTACACCACATAGAGAAAGAAACAAAGTGCCATAAAGGTGGGGAAATGTGTTGAATTCGAACATATAGCACGAATATTTAAGGAGCTTAAAACTTCATTTTAAATTATCTTCTCCCACGATCCCGGGGTAAGCATAACGAATAATTTTAAAATCAAACGAAAAGCCACACACAGTTTATCTAGCATTTAGTGAAAAGCTTTGAATTCATAGGCTCGTCACGAAGTTGTAGAGAGGGTTACTATTTACTAAGAGGAGCCACGAATACTGTCAATTAACTCAAGAAAACACAACTACACTACTGGCCAAGTATAACTATTTAAAAGCGCTTGACATCGAATCCCATTTCATACAACAAACAAACCTTCAAACAACATACCAATAAATAAGCGTCAACATCACTACTCGATAATTTTAAAATCAAACCATTTCGAAATAAAATCAGTCTAATCATAAATTCTCAAATAAATACATAACAAGCTTATTATATATATCATAAGGAACTCAAATAAGCCCAGAAGTCTCAAAATAAGCTGGAAAATTTGGGCTTACGAAACATAAACTAACACTCCCTTAGCAGCTCAAAATCGCAAACTCAATTTCACAATACAATACATTAAAAAAAATATAATTCAAATTCAGCTATATTTTGGACTAACAAGAAACACATTGTACCGAAAATCCGAACTAAAATTACAATCAGTATTAAAACTGGTAAATCAAATTACGTGACAAGATGAGCTCATAACCGTAAACTCAATTTTCGACAAATAAAAGATAAAACTAAATTGACCAAAAACACATAATTCAACTAGTATGAAACCCTACGAAAACCTAAAAACAAGAAAAAGTAAAGAAAGAGATGAGTGAGTTAGTTAAATGATTATTTATTACCGAATTTGAAGGTGATTTTAGTTAAAGATGATGGAAATCGATCTCAAGAGAAAAGAGAGAAAGTGATTTGG